>JAMKCH010039230.1:0-13045 GCA_023653785.1 Ophioderma brevispina
TTATCTCACTTGTCGCTACTTGCCCCCCTACTTTCCCCCCTGCTTATTGTCTGGTTCATAACTTCGGAATTCTGTGATGTAATCACCACTCCACGATGTCCCGTTTCGTTTCTTCTTATTCATATTTAACCACTTCTGATACCATGTTACAGATCTTTGCTTGAGTAATAACACAATATTTTATTAGCATGAATTAACTCATGCGGACAGCCGGTCGGCATCTTGGAGAGCCTTGTCTACGAGTTTGCCAGTTCCTTAGTCTAACTTGTGAATATCAACTAAAGTGCATTATAAATACCTTGTAACACCATTTAATGTATAACTCTGGAGAAATACTAGTTGTAAAATGTCACCAATCATCTTTATATAGACTAGATTAGCTTGTACTATAATTTAATCTTCAGTTTAAGCTTGCAGAATCAGAGAGAGAGATAGATATGGCAGTTAACCCTTTGAGGTAGCAACTAAATAGCTGCACTGGACCTCATAGAGTGTTTGTACTGGTGTTTCCCCAAGGGAGGGAGGTACAAACAACAATCTGGTCAAAATTGTTGGAACACTTGTGCAGATTTGGTTACCGCCCCCTCATTTCAATGTTGCATGATGAGCACGACACACTTGAGCAATCCTCCTCGCACCATATTATTTTCACACGATGGGAGGGATGGGGAGGGGGAAAGAAAGTTAATAGTTAGCATGCGTTTCAAGCATATTATCTCTTCATAGTGCATTATTACGGTGTTCCAAGGACTTATGAACAAGATTGTATAAAGGTCGAAAAAAATCATGTACAAAATTTACACAAATAAACGCTCATAACTCGAGAACGGTTTAAGTTAAGAAGCACCATTTTTTTCAGGAAATGAAGATGACCTTCATATCTTTATATCATATTACACAAAGGTTTAAAATCGAATGCTTGTACTGGGAATTTTTAAACATTAAGTTTGAAATTTATAAAATAATAACAAATACATATACAAAAGATGCAATTTCAAAAAGTACAACTAAAAAATACTGAATAGACATGACAGAGAGCACCAAACGTGCATCCCACACACACAGACACACACAGTACACAAATACGCACGCACTCGTCCCCGCACACACATACGCACCACGCACACACGCGGCGATACCCACACCACACCTAAAACAGATATGAACCTATATTTTCATATAGGGCAACTTTTAAACAACGAAACTACTGAATAAAACATGACCAAAGCACTCCACAGTATATTCCATCCACACTCGCGCGCGAAGACAAAACACACCCACTCCACACAATACCACTCCACACGCAGTGCCACCCACAAACTACGCACAGCACTGACACACACAAATATACGTGCACATTCCACGAAACCAGCAACGCACACACAACCTAAACACAAAATTGTCATACACGCACGTTGCTCTGAATCCAACTGCAGAATGAGATAATAAATAAATGGAGAATTTTATATCAATTTTGCATTTGGTCTCTGAGGAGTGAGGGCTTCGGCCCTTACGAAACAATGCTGTAAGAAACATATATTAGTAGAATATTTCAAGTTGAACAAAAAAAACCAAAAAATCTTCCACCATGGCCCACTGTTTTGCAGATATGTTTTTATAATCCACATTTTGGCAATATATTTGTTTAGGATAAACACAACGCCTCCATTACTGAAAATTAATTAAATGCCCGATTTTTTCCTTAAGCTTTTTTGTCATAAGGAGTTTCGCTCTTTTCTATATGGCACTGCTTAAATGTGTGTGACCCGATCGGAAACGTCGACACCACCACACTATTCATCAAATAGAGATTCTGATATCAGAAGAAAGTTCAAAGTTCGGCAGTATTTAATATCTATAATATATATATATATATATATATATTATATATATATAGAAATGAAGAGATTGGGGAATGGTCTGGTACGTAGCACAGCCAACCCAAAAACCTAGCTTTCGCTCATAAGAGCTTCATCAGGGATGCTCTAATAAGAGTCAAAAATGAAGCTTATACATATTATAAACATGAGAAAAAGAAACCTTATGCCAATGATATGTAGCCGGTAATACCATACATGGATACGGGAATACACGGACACCGGAGCTGAGTATAGTATGACACAGTGCCTGTCCTAGTAGTACATATAAATCCTCTGCGAAAAAGATGAATTATCTGGATATATAGAAGCAATGATATGATAATACAATACACACGGAATAAGCATGAAAGTCATTAAAAGTCGAAACAACATACCCGAGAAGGCAATAAGCACCACAATAGTATGTAACCGGCAGATAATTGAGTAATGAGTGTGTAGTCAGCAAAGGGCGTCGTTAGTCAACCGCCAGTGAATAGAGGATAGATTATTATAATATGAAAAGCGGGGGATTCCAATGGAGAACAGAGAGCGTGCTTGGTTGGCTCCAGTGCTGGAGAAATAGAAGGGTGGAGTATCTAGTCCTGGAAGGGTGCAGGACCAGATTCAGGATCGGGCGTTTATTCCGAGGTGGCTAGTTGTTCGTAATTTTGCAATCCAGTATGATTCGCGCTTACGGATGAATGCTTTCGGAGTGATTGCGGATAGTTTCAATGCCCATAAGTGTAACTTTGAAAAAATCGTGACCATTACTGTTGAAGTGGTCGATAATGGGGAGACGCTTCTTGTTCTTTTTTATATCGGACTTGGTCTTGGTTTGAATCCTCGGTATAAGTGTGGTAGTTTGTTTTCCCCGACGTAACCGAGTTTACATTTCTTTGTCAGGTCAATTAAACTAAATACCTGATACATATCATCCAAAACTCCCCCAACCTTACCCCTAGTTCGGCTTCTAGACCATTCTGCCTTTAATATTTTGCTTTAACGGCACCAATTACATTCAACAAACTCTTGGTACAGCGATGGGCACGCCAGCAGCGCCCTCTATGGCTAATCGCTCTCTTTATGGGGACTCTGGAAGCAAAACTTCTTCGATTGCCGAAGTCCAACCCCCCTACAACTCCTGGAAACGGTATATGCCGACTACTTTCTCTGGACTGAATGGTTATGAATCCCTTTCAGAAGATTCCGCAATCACATGATTCTTTTTCATCCTAATCATTTACCTTCGAGGTTTCTCTCTGAGCTCCCCTTCCTTGATACTCTACCCAACTCAAACAGAACCAAGACATTCCAAACTACTCTGTATAGCAAACCTACTGGACAAGCACACACAATACTTCTTCCCTCCTCTGCCATCCTCCCCACACATTTACGGGTATCCCGTACAGTCAAGCCCTTCGTGTTCGTCGGATTTGTTCCAACCCGGAAGAGGAACTAAACCCTACAAATCTGCAAACAAAATCTTATTAAACGTCAATATAAGGAAAGTATCATGAGCATCAGATACATCGGGCCCAGTGTAAAATGAATAAACTCATGCAATACAATCCAATCTCAGACTAACGGGTTCCTCTTGTTCTTACATACCATCCCTTTTAAATGGTTTCAAAAATAATTTAACAGCCATCAGGCCTCTTTCTTCATGCGGACGATGAACTTAAAAAATATTTCCTAAACCTTCCCAGCATTGCATTTCGCCGACCACGAACATACGCGACTTCTTGTTAATGCAAAAATTCAGTCGTTACCATCAGATAATCTATAACAGGATTGCAACCAAATGCAGTGCTAATAATGCTCCGTTTGCCCTTCATTTCCGTTTCAAAAAAATTTTTCGAGCACTTATACTGGTGAATCATTCCCCATTACAACCCATATTCAGTAAATCTTCGTGGATTATTTCTTTAATTACCTGCAATAAATATGTCCTTCAGTACGTCGGGAAAACAACTACCACACTATACGAGATTCACCAATACCAACCGATATTAAAGAACAAGAAGCTCTCCCCATTATCGACCACTTCAACAGTAATGTGCACGATTTTTCAACGTTACACTTAGGGCAATTGACACTATCCGTCACTCACTCCGAACGCATCAGCCGTAGCGCGAATCATACGGATGCAAAATTACGCAACTAGTTAAGCCACTCGGCATAAACAGCGATCCTTGATCTTGTCCTGCACCCGTTTTCCAGGACTAGATCCCTCCACCTTCTAGTTCCTCACACTGCGCCCCACACCACTCACGCTCCTGTTTACTTTACGCCATTGAATCCCCCCGCTTTCATATTATAAGATTTCCTATCCTCTATTCACGTGGCGTTGCTAACGCGCCTTTTTCCTTGACTACCACTCAGTTAATCATTATCTGCCGGTTTATCATCCATACTTGTGGTGCTTCTCTCCCTTCTCGGGTATGTGGTTTCTACTTTTTACGGACTTTTCATGCTTATTCCGGCTGTAATTGTATTATTCATATCATTGCTTCTATTATCCGATAATAATCCTTTTTCGCGAGAGTTATATTTTACTACTAGTAACGGCACTTGTGTCTAACTTAATACTCAGCTCCGGTGTTCCGTGTATTCCCCTGTATTCCTGTACTGGATACCGGAATATTATTTGGCACTATATGTTTCTTTTTAAGCTGTTGTATATATATTTATACTGCTTCATTTTTTCTCTTTATTTAGAGCCGCCCCTATGAGCTCTTATGAGCGAAAGCGAGGGTTTTTTGGTTGGCTCGTCGTGCTACGTCTCAGACCTCCCCATCTCTTCATTTATATAGTGTTTCACACTACTCGGATGGCTCAACAAGCTGTAAAATAGTCTACAGATCATCTCTCACACACACATATATACCTATATATTATATAACATTATATAAAGAAAAAAAGTACAAAAAAACCAAAAACCAACAGTTATTTTTTCACGATGGAAGTGGAATTCGACCCTTAACAAGGGATTAAATAGCCAATACAGTAACTTCCACTAACCGAGTACCAACTCGAAAGAAAATGACGACCTCCAACAATCTTATGCATTCTCTCTCTGGGTGCCGATATGTCATCTCAACCGTCAGTTTAAATGACCAATTCAAGCTTTGTGATTGCTAAGAAGCTTTCGGTCAACAACGGTTAACACGTCATAATAGAGAGTAATAACTCCAAAATATTCCAATAGACTCGAATAGATGCAATGGATCGGCTACAGAACAGTAAAAAGAATCATATATTATTTTTTAAATTCTTTCTTGGTAGACCGTTGATATTTACCACGACATGTAGCTCTGATCGATAGCCTTTGTAATGGGCTTAAAGTTTTACACCGAACCAATTGCAAACGTGGTTTGGTGTTGGCATCCATTTGCTTGTAACCATCTAAATTGAAGATTCTTAAGTTCGAATCCATATTGTGGTTAGTTTTTTTGTTTCAACCAAATCACTACGTTAATAATTTAAGATACACTCTTTTTCCAATCCATTTTAAAAACCCTTTTAAATCGTATTGCTTTCACATAGTTTCGTCTCCTGGGATCTTATAGAACACTTCAGCTCCTAATCCATACACCTCCCCCCCCCCACACACACCTGTTTCCATACACACAAACATGCGATGCTATTTAATGCGAAAACGCGAAGTTATAGAATGAATTTACTTACATAACAGTGATTGATCACGTTCCTATTTGACCCTTTCCTTTGCTTCATTTTCATTTCTAGTCTTTTTATTCATACTTTGCCGCATATCCCCCTCTCACACCGTGCGCACAAATATATACACTACGCACAATGTGTTCATTGCGTTTTATCGTGTGTGTGTGTAATTATGTGCTGAAGTCTATTATCAATGGCTAATTTTTAGTGTAACATTTTTTTTTAAATAAAGTTTCCTTTTACAAATTGATGAGGAGATTTTTAAAAATCAACTGACTAAATCCTATGCCCAGAAAGGATTCTATTTTACAAACTGTTATAAGATCATTTGTGGATAATCCATCTTCTTTTCTCCTGAAAAATCATGTTCTTACTTAACGCGTTTTTGAGTTTATTAGCGTTTTTGAAATCTGTAACCTGATTTTGGCCGTTCCGGATACAATCTTGTTCCAAATTGTTGGAACACTTTGTGCAGATTTTGGTTCCCGCCCCCGTGGCGATTTCAATGTTGCACCACTAGCACGACACACTTGGGCAATCTCGCACCATATTCTTTTCACAAACACTGATTGGGAGGGGATGGGGAGGGGGAAAGAAAGTTATAGTTACAAATGGCGTTTCCAGCCTATTATCTCTTTCATAGCTGCCCAATATTAACAGGTGTTCCAAGGACTTATGAACAAGATTGTAGTTGCAGAACCAACCCTTGGAAAGACAAACTGCTTTTACAACCTGAGCCATAAAACCCCAGATCAAGTTCGTATTATTGTTTAAGGAAATTGACCATTTGAGTCCCTCCAGTCGTCTGAGACATCACTGGGTAAATGGTGATTGCAGAACTTAATTGGTGATGGTACAATCTGACGACTTGAAATGATGGGAACTTCACAAACTGAAAAGGAATGGCAGTGTGGCTAACCGGGGTAGAGACTATTGTATGCCAGCTTGACAAATTACCACACTTGGTGGTTAAACCACCATACTGTTGGCAACTATGTAAATATGTGATTGTTCAAGTGCCTTGCTATTCCAGCAGCACTCACCCATGTTGCCCACTATAAAATCAACCAGAAGCAAGCAAATGCTACCCCACGGCGAACGATCTTGAAAGCATATGGAGGATCATGGACTAAGGGTCTTGTGGAGATGACTGAGTGAGGCCACAGATGCATTCTTAAAGGATGCTGTTATCTGTGGTGGTGGTGAAAGTCAAAAAGGCTAATGTCGTGGTGATACCGTGACTGTGGAAGTGGGGACGCCCCCTTGCCCGGAAGCGACTCGAGTGATCCAAGGAGTAACCAACTTTGAGAACTTGAGTTTTCCTAGTCAAGGACCAGAAGTATAAGGGTGGTCGCCAATTATAAGATCCAGTAAGGAGCTGAGCCGTATTCCCCCAAGCACACTTACACTTAAGGGCATGTAAATTCACTTACTTAAAGGTGATCCTTATTTCTCGGACGGCATATTTAAGTTATATACCAAGAAAAGCTTATTACTTCAGGTTCCAAAAATATCTTTTCCAAGAAAATAATCGTATAATGTAGCCGCTATAAAACCAAAAACTAACCCTATTTTTCGTTGCGATTTTACGCCTAAAAATACGCTTAAGCTTCCTTCTCTGACCTTGGCAATTTCGTGTGACGTAGGCGATTGCAAAAGTCTGTTGCGCAATGCATCTTCCCGTAAGCTTCCAATGTAAAAGGGACCCCCCTAAATCGCTACCCTCTTCTCCTGTGGTGAATTTCGCCATATAGCTATAAATGTTGTTGACTAGGTTCCTTGATCTCTTTAAGATTTGGTAATTATAATTCCTGCTTCAGAAGTGTTGCAAGAAATATGAAAAAAATCGCTTTGAATTCGCATCGCTTACGATGAATCTTGAGTAGCGAGCAAAGCTAAGAGGCCGGCTGTGGTTTACATGAAAGTGTGAGATTTTGACCACCACTCTTCTACCTGAGCATGAAAAAATAAATAGCTGCCCTTTGAGGTTAGTGGGGAGACCTGCCCCTGGCCTGAGCTGGGTGGTAGTCAAAAACTACCGCGTGCGTATAAAGACCTCGGCTCTTCCCTTATTCAACGTTACACACCCTCTTATGCTAACTACTTGAAATGCATGAGGTATGGGCGCTATCAGGGGGAGTACCGGTGGATATCTTAATCTACTTTTCTCAGACCGGAAACAGTCACTCATTATGGTTATTAAACCATAAATCACTGTTGGCTTTGCTTTTGTTTCCGGTAAAGTTCTTGGCTCACATCGTCGTAACATTGCGGTTAATTAATGTTAATACGACATTTGTTAACCATTACCATCACAATGGCCGCAATACTGTGAAGCAAGTATTCAGTATTTTATAAAATGCCGACTGAACCACCTTCTTCTCTTTGGGATCGAGGCCATCAAATCTCAGATACTCAACATATAGTTTATCGTATCTTATTGTTCAATTCTGATTTATTGAGCAAATTTGAAAGAGAAAACACTGGTAAGTTCTTCGAAGCGCAGAAGCGAGCGATACAAGCGATGAGATTTTTGTTTACTTGCATAGACGATTACACAATCAGTGATGTCACCACCTCACAGCGCAATAATAATGATCTTTCTCGCTGAAGTGGTGTTGCTTTAAAGACTATTTTCATTTTGGCTCTTGTAACTCAATCGTGAGTTAGCATAAATGACAACCGTTACATATAAACGCAATACAATAAGCCTTTCCATTGTAAATAGCTTAATTATATGCCGTCCGAGCAATGATGAATCACCTTTAAGAGTTCCCTTCAATTAAAGGAAACCTAACGTGAAATCCTCAAACTATTGCTCAATTTTTTTGCTCTGGGTACCAGTGCATTATTTTGGACATTTTATGTATAATTGACTGCCATCAATTTGGGTCAAAATTAGCCCCAAAATATACAAATTTTAAAATTTGATCCTTATTCTAGCACAATGTTAAGTTTACCTGTGTTTGAAGCACTCAACTTCAATTAGGTTTAGAAACTTGTGTCATTTAAGGCAACTTTCAAAGGACCGGAGGTCCCTAAAAGTTGTCCCTTAAAGCTGGCTTGTTAAGTATTCACTTACAAGTTAAGTGAAATCCTCACAATTTCCCATATTTAAGGGAATCTCTTAGCAAGTGCACTTAAGTGTGCTTTGTGAATACCGCCCCAGGGGCCCGTATCACGAGCACACTTAAGTGCAACTTTGCTAAGAGATTCCCTTAAATACGGGAAATTTTGCGGATTTTCACCTAACTTTGTAAGTGATCCCTTAAATTACACAAGTTTTCTAAAACTATTTTATAGTTGAGGTTGCTTCCAACACAGGTACAACTGACATTGTCTAGAATAATGGTCCCATATTTATGAAGGAAGTATTTTTGCTCTTAAAAGTGTTTAGGGCATAAGCAGCTGATTATACATAAAATGGCAAAATATCATCCTGTACCAGAGCAACAAATGAGCCGTAGTTGAGATTGCACTAGGTGTTTTCCTTCATTTAAGGGAACCCTTTTAAAGTTTAAAAGTGTCAATTTTACACTTAAGTGGTAAGTGTGCTTTGTGCAACGGGCCCTGGACTCCTGGGTGATGCAGGGGAATCAAAATTGTTACCGTAGAGCAGATTGCTTGAGGTTTAAACAGTGAATGACGATGGTTTCAATGTGTCCGATG
This sequence comes from Ophioderma brevispina, assembly GCA_023653785.1. Lineage (NCBI taxonomy): Eukaryota > Metazoa > Echinodermata > Ophiuroidea > Amphilepidida > Ophiodermatidae > Ophioderma > Ophioderma brevispina. Next base: position 9,210 of record JAMKCH010039230.1, read on the forward strand.
GAACGGGCTGGTAGCAGAGGAAATTTCAACCACAACGTTTATGTTAGAGAGAGCATTGGTAACAAATGCTTTGGAGTATGGAAAGGACTGTGCCCTGACTTGACATGCTGGACGTTGTACCGAGCCACCCTAAGACTGCGTCGCTTCGCAAGGACGAGCCAGTTGATGTGATCTAATCAAGTATACTACTGGCTTATCATGCCACTTAGTGGCTGTTGGGTGTGACCTGCAACGATGCACATGTTTGTTTTTGTATTGGAAGATTATATTCTATTCTACATACTATAGTTGTTTACGATAGCAAACATTCTTCCTGAGTTTTTTTGGCACATAGCTGTGTTGCACAGATCAGACATTTAAGGACTGAGGAGCCTATTCATAATTAATTTGTTTGAAATTTTATAATAAAGGACAAAGTATATCTTCATAAGAATAGAGACTCTTGATAAACTAATATTATAGTGGAACGTCTGAACACTTAACAACCATGGATGAGTATGACTTGCATGAGTACATAGGACGTACTTACAAACTTACCATGGAGTGAGGACTGCCACTGAGGGAATTGGTTCTGTTGGACCTGCCATCTTGGCTCTTATCATGATGGGAGTGCTGCACAGGATGGTTGTTCAAATTCCTTGTTCTCAAGAGTTCTGGTTGTAAAATTTAATTATTGTTGTTTACTCTTTGAGCTAGTAATGTCATGTTGTGTACCAAGCTTACTCTGCAAATGTGTTGGTGTAATGCGGTAGACTGAATAATTTCCCTGGTTCGATTTAGTCGCGCTAGGGACAGCGCTTTTGGAAGGAGGGGAGTGGTGTGGCAAAATTGCATCTTGCACTCCATAATCATTAGCAGTGTTGCCAGTGCATTATGACCGTTCCCCTCTGCTTGGTACCCATTCTTAGAAGCAGGTGCCACCCTAGGTTAACTATTTTTAGGATATTTAGGCTTTTTAAGTAGGTTTACTAGTTGGGGGTATATTTTTCTTTAAGTTAATTGGGGAGTTATCATACGGTTTAGACAGTTTTTGACTAATTCACCTCTATTTGTAACATTTACATGGAAAATCACACAATTCCGTCAGTGCAATTACTGGAGGCCGATGAGCATACACCAACAACCACTGTATACTCACCCTATACCCGATGGTATTTATGGGTCCATTATGAATTCATGGTGACTGATTAGAGGCAAAGTCTAGGGTCGAAATAAACGTGGTCCTGTGTTTACGAGAGACATGAAGATGTGCTACGGATGTGGATGCACGAAACGAGTTGACATTAGAAGAGCTCCAAAACTGATAAAGTTGCCTGGGACGACATATAAACATTCTGGTCTGTGACCAGTGTACAACTGTCCATGCGAATGACATGATGAATGTGAGATGGGTAAACGCCTATGAAGGAGCCAAAATACTCTTTATGTGGACAATAACAAAACTGAAACTTACATGTCATGAAATTTGGTGCCCCTGACACTTTGAACAGTGCAGGCAGTTGCTAAATCTAAAGATTTGTGATATGAGTACATCTGGTGAAAGTCCACTATAGTACGTCTCCTGCCCCACCCCTCCCCCACTCCTTAAACTGTTTTGTGGCCAAGGGCTTGGTACCAAAACTGCCTAGGCCGCGCTTCTATAACTTCTCAGTGATCGAGAACTTGCCAGTGACAGTGTCAAGGACTCAAACATGAGCTGACATTGGTGAATGAGTGTGGGCTCATGGGTGCAAAGGAATACATTTATATAATATCACGTAAGGCCAATACTGGGAGTGGTTGTAAGGTGTAATAAAGTGAAACCCCATTTATTGTGTTTTGTACCGACACCAGTGTGTGGCATTATGACTGATCTGTATGCTTTAATTTTACAACGTAAGGTAAACGCACAATAATGTTTGAGCCTTGTGGTTGGCATTGAGAATTGAACATAAACATGTTGTTGAATCAGCCTGGCACCGGGAATGCCCTATAACAACAGTATTTCCATATACAACCCATCCACTTGACTAAAGAATACACGTAAATATGTAATGATCTGAAGGTTTTAGTTGAAGTAGGATAAGTTATCTGTCTAATTGGAAGTGCGAGGTATGTTGTGTGTGGATCAATGTAAATACTTGTATGCCTCAATTGCGCGCATTTAATTTGTTCACTTTCTGGTGTGCGAGTGTTTGAAGGGTATCCGCACTGGACTCATTTCGTACTTCGATTGCAGAGGGGTTTTGTTGCAAGAAGGTTGGTGCTGCAGTAGATGCATCAGCATTGTCATACTAAACGTGTCGCTGCAGAGAGAAGAAAGTGCATGGCAGTTAATGAATGTGCAGGATTGCGTAGGACAGGGCGCGCGGCATAGTTGGGCATTTAGCATATGCGAAAGCGCTTGTGTTTCATGCACAGGACACATTGTAGGATCATACGATGGTTCAGAACATAGATACAAGTGTTGCTACAGATTTGTGTGCACAACCTGATTATTAATTACTAATTGTGATGTGATCAAGCAAATGAGTCGGAAGTCGCAAAATTGATTTGGAATAGCAAAACCAAGGAGAAAAGTCTTTTGTTTCCTATTGTTCTTTGCCACCCTTCAACTGATTAATATCTTTGGAAAAAGTAATTGGGTCAATTTCAATGGGGATTCAGCAAAAGGTGTAGCTTTTTAAAATGGTTTTGTGGCATACAGCTACATGAAAAGTAAAAATGAATCTGACGACTTCAGACTCATTTTGCTTGATCGCATCACAATTGATGGCTTCAATCGCTCGCCTTACTCCGTCATCGATTCAGTTCTCCCGGGCATCTCCAGGCGACCTACGATAAAGTACCGGGGGAACTACCTTAAGGGGTGTACGGACCCGCAAATCCGCTACACAGTAATTCAAATAAATTTAGGATTATTAGTACTTATTGAGTATAATAGCATGCATTTTTCAATCACTTGCCAAAGATATCTGAAAGTCTGTCCAGAAATGATTAAATGCTGATTGATATTACTGCACAAGGAGTCTTGTGTTCGATTTTTTTCAGTTCAGAGTCCAGTCTCTCTCTTTTCCCCTTTTTAAGTCATTAACATTTGGAAAGGTTTTTCCAATAAAGTTCTTTAACCTAAACTTCTTAAACGTTAAATTTTAATCTAGGGTATAGAGGTGGACTACGCCCTATACACCCACTGTGTGGTACATGGACATTATTCTGGTCCATTAATGTGTGTTGTGTGTAACATCACAGATCTAACATATAAAATACTGAAACATAACAATAAGCTCCGTGGTCTGCTGATCTTCAAGCACAATCCTCAACATCTGTAGTAGAATGTTGTAAATACATTTGTGCATGTGTTGGTATACCTACGGATGTTGTTACATAATAACAGTGTTAAGAAACGTTATTACTAAACAATGAGCATTAAACTCTGTAGTGGCTTTTCATTTCAGTCCAATTACTAATGTAAACAGGTGTTGATTGCAAATAGTCCATTGTATGTGGGGGTTGGCTTCAAACTCACCACTGCCTGTTGTCTTGTAGACAAACGGTCTGGTGGTTGGGCTGGTTGTTTGGTTTGTCGGTGAAACCGTTTGGAACTGCTGTGGTCTTGGTTGTTGTAATTGGTGTTGTAGCCTTGGTGGTGTGAGTTGGTGGTTGCAAGCCTTTTGTTGTCAATCACTTGATGGTAAATAGCTGGCATTGGGGCTGGATGTGGTGTTGCCACAGAAACCACTGATGCTCTGTTGCCGACGCACTGTGCCGTGATAAGTTTTTACAAGATAGTAGGGTGTACACCAGAACCTAGATCCATCTGATAATCGCGCTTGATCTCTGATCCTACGCTGTCA
>JAMKCH010039231.1:0-14507 GCA_023653785.1 Ophioderma brevispina
GCCAATTATTCTTCAATTTAACTCTTTTAAAACAAAAATGTGTTTTTAAAGCAGCCACTGGATAGATTAGAAGAGGGTTTTCTGTAGGTGAGTGGATCGATTTTGGGTAATTAAGTAGTATTAACCAGTAAACCATGTAGGGTTCTAAACTACACTTGTTTGCCCATATTTTATAATGCCGATGATAGCCAAGGCTATTATACCAGTTACATGTCCTGAAAAAGGGGCAGTCAAATATCTGTTATTTCATTTTGGCAAGAATTTAGTATTCAGCTAATGCACTTGTCAAGTTTAATCCTGGCCCTGGGGGTCCCGGGACTAGCGGGGACTTAGCGGGGAATGTACATTTTGCACTCGTGACACCCCCGCATTTGTCACCGCTAAAGTAGCATGAAATCCCGGGTAGGAAGGGTGGTTTATATTTTTTTGTCATCTCCCGCTATGTCTTGGCCCCTATTAGCCGGGCTTCGGTGTGATAATCCCCGTAATTCTCGGCCAGTGGGGGCGGGGACGCTTTTTAAAAACTCTGTACAATCCCGGCTCGGTCCGGCTATGACGACAACAGGTCTAGCTATATAAAATTATACACACTTTGATCGCCAGAGTGTCAGACCGAGCCAAAATTTACCACATCGGAAGTTTAAGTTTGAGAAACAAACCTGTCCTGGTTTAGTAGGGTTGTTAAAAAATCCATGAAAATGCAATATTCCTGCATTTACCAAGAAATATCTCAAATAGCATTTAACTACGAAGGTGATTTATTAATTAAAGATCAGACAAAACTTTAGTAATTCTTGTGATCAGTGAATTACTTTTTTTAAACATTTTCCTGTGATTTTGATGTGTTTTGCCGATTTTACTTGAAAATATCTATCCTCGGATTAGGTTACTACTCAACGACGACGTGCGTTGGTGTACTGTATAGCTTGCGGCTTGCCTTTCACGACATGGAAGAGATGCGGACTGCAATGGTAGCTATATTCAAATGTGATTATACTACAGATTTAACGGGGCATACTGCTCACTGATAGCCTGGTTTTAGATGGTGTGACCACCCTGTGTTAAAGTCCCGTTAGTCCGGCGGGGGTGACGGAAAAATTTTTTGTATCTCCCTGGCCTAAGTCCCAGCTATCATCAATGATTGTCCCGGCAGGGCGGGGCAAGCTAATGTACATTCCCGGACAAGTCCAGGCTAACATCCCGGATTGCGGGGCAATACTTTTTTGTACTGCCCGGCTATGTCCCGACATATACCCCGCTATGTCCCGGGATCCCCAAGGCCGGGATGGAAATTTTTGACAGTGATAAACAGTAACACCCTAGGCTACCAATTTACAAATTCATCTCTCCTAACTGATCAATGTCAGACAATGACAGTCATGAGTGGCAATTGATGCACTGTCTAGTGCTATGATCACCAAATTTGTTCATATCGATCTGAGACTGATGTGGTGTTGGCAGAATACTAAATTTGTCAGGCTTCATTTTTACCGTTAGTGCACCTCGTGGCACAATATTGACCAGCAACATTGCAGGATACAACAAGTTCTACATTTTATCGGAAAATAATGGTCATTCATCATTGTTGTACAAGGTAGCCATGCTTCAATTTCATCATCGAATTTTGGGGAAGAAAAAACTAGCCATCGGATAGCTTGATCAATTGATGAATAAATTCTTTTTGTATTCACACCAATTTAAAACAACACCTAACTTGTTCAGAATACAACCATCAACAATTTGAATTCTGAATCACTTACGATCTCTTCAGGACTAAGAATACCAAACTGCACCCGTCTAACATCTTTCATCGGCGCTTTGGAGTCGTTGAACTGCAGCGCCATGTTGATTGCGTTTTTTGTTGTGCAACTTCAATCCAGATCTGCAAGAAGAGATCACAGATGTGAAATTGGAGAATGTTGTGAGTAATTTCAACCTTGTAAGAGGGCTAGATAGATGCTTTAATTTGATGATCTGTGTCTTTTGAAAATCAACAAGAACAATCTAAACGTGTTCCTGGTCAAGATAGGTCAAAATTTGTTACATATTGAGCCCGCACGATAGCTAATTCTTTATCTACGGGCCAAAAAATTCTGCTTCTCAGCGCTTATTGCAGTCCTCAATTCGGCCCCGATTTATAGACTTTTGCTTTGGACGGGTTTCAATTTTCATTTTAGGGTAAAATTAAAAGAGGGCGCTATTATTATTTTTTATTATTGCCAGGCGAGGAGGGTCAAGCCTCATACAATGTAGCAACATTCCCATAGTTATAACACGAAGGGGTACAGGGGTAATTGAGTTAGTAATGAGAAAGTTCTAGATTAAACATTTAGAATATTTGAATAGTGGAGACTTGCTAGAATAACCACAAGAGAAGGCTCTATATAGGGATGATGTAATCTATGAGAAATCCCATTGGCTGTGTACTACAGTACATGGAATACCGAGTATCAAGTTATAATATGGTTATGATTAAGAATTATGGGGGGGGGGAAGCTTTAATATCTAAACTGGGTTGGACAGAAAAGAAATCGGTGTCCTTTTGCTTGAAGTGATAACTGTAAAAAAAATAACCGTGGGATTTTTACAATGAAATACTGGACAAAAACGGTACAGGTTTTACTGTAATTTGAAAAATACAGCAAAATACTATAACTTTTATGTTCAATTTTCCAGTCATATTATAAAATTTTAAAGTGAAACTTTAATCGAAGTCAAACATCATTTACACCATAATGAATTTTCAATGAAATGATTTAAGTAATTAAAATTTACAGGAAAAGCTGGGCATCCATTCATGCCAACAAACCCGGTAAAAGACATTTTTTACAGGATTTATTCAATTACTGTATATTTTACAGCATATGTATATATTTCACAACAAACTGTAAATTTTAAAGTACATGCACCTGGTAACTTTTGTTGATAGGCCTTATATTTTAAATATATTTTTTTTTTTTTTTTTTTTTTTTTAATGTTTTAAAAATTTTGGTTTAATTCATTTTTTACAGTAAACTGTAATTTTTACAGGTTGTTGCAAAATGGATGCCAGGATATTCTGGTAAAATATAAGATTTTTTTAAGATTTAGCTATAGCTGAGGGGAAATAAAACCGGGGGGTTTGCATTGACAAGATAGCTAAGATGGCTTATATTTGTTAAGAAATCTGCATGCATCGAGAATATTTTAAAGGGGCTGATGATGGAGATTTTTTTCTGAGGAACAAATGTGTCTAACATTTGACACTTGATAGATATTATAAGGTGAGACACTTTACTGAGGCAATGTTCCGAAGATTCATTGCGCAATTAAGTATAGAAAACGAAACAAAAAACTACGTTTAGACATTGCCTGCTGTCCATATGGGCCTCCATAGAGAAACATACTTGATTTTTCTGTCGTGCACGACAACAAAATGCTAAATCATCTTTACATTATACGTAAAGACGGCGTTTCTGGCTGATTCACTTCATGGTGTGGACATGGAGGACATTTCCAGAAGAAGCGCCCTCAATTTTCGAACCCTTTTTTTTGCAGTGGTTGGAATGGACTTACACAATGATTAGTGGCATACCCAAAGGGCAGCTGCCCCCCGGCAGTACCGTGGGGAATCTTTCCCCCTCTCCCCCTGAAAAAAATAGTGATTTTTATGCACACTGCCAATTTACAGTGAAAACAACACCGACCTATACTATACTACTTTTAAATATATGCTTAACTTCCTGAAAATATATGTGCCCCTCTGGCCCCCGAAAACGCTAGATACGCCACTGATGAGATTACACCTAGTGAATAAGCCGAATACGCCGTCTTATAATAAGATAATGATTTATATTTTAGTTGTGCAACGACAGAAAAATCAAAGCATGGTTTCTATAGGACGCGACGATTACAATGCAGGCAAGTCAAACAAGGGGGGGGGGGTAAAAACAGCAAAGATTGTCTTTTGTATTTGTTTGTCCAATAAACCTTCAAAATAATAATGAAGGTATTTATTTAGCGCGATTTCAATAGATCCAAGCGCTGAACATATCAAAAGAGACCAGACTCATCTAATTACATATATGAAATAATTCAATTGACAAATTGACAAGTTAAAACATCATAACCTAATAGGATAAACCTAAGAAAAAAAATAAATTAACCCTGTCACTCACACAAAACACGCACGCACACATCCACCAACCAGGGACAGATCCAGGATTTGAAAAAAAGCAAAATTACCGGGGGCCTGAAGGCTGCAACTTGTCAAAAACGGCCTGATTTGGCAAGATTTTGCAGAATTAACGGGAGTGCGCGCGCCCCTCCTCCCCCTCCCTAGATGCCGCGCCTGGCCCAACCACACACACACACACACCATCACTAGGCTATAATCACGTGTAATCACGTGTAATTTGAGAGAAATTCGATCCTCAATAAATCTCATACCTGTCACTTTAAATACATTGAGTAACCATTCTAATATGCAAAATCCCGGTTTCGGCCAAAAAAATTTGGCGCACTTCCGGAGGCTCGTGTCTCTTCAAGATTGAAGTTTCAAGTGTGTGGATGTTAAGTTGGAGTTAATGCACATTGACCTCTGGGTGGTTATCCGGGGCCCATATAATTATAAAAAAATATACAAAAATTGGGTTAATAATCAAGCTTATTTTACTTCAGACTGCGAATGAATAAAAATGAAAGGAAATGAAATCGTTGTGGCTAAATTGACAATTGGCTGCTTTAGACCTTAAATACGCGAAGTGGCACTTTCTGAAAACGTCATTTTTGGAAAATTGGAGTGTCTGCTGATACCTCGTGTCTTTGGAAAGCAAAAAGGAACAACTTTGTGGCAGAGCCAAATGTTTCCACTTTCAAAACTTTTTGAAATTGTCTAAACATCCAGTTCTATTGAGTTATGCAACACAAATGTCCGACGAATTATCGCGGCCTTATTTTTGGGAACCCTTTTAAAGGGGACACACAAAATTAGGCGACAAACAATAGAGTCTTAGCCTTCTTAAGGCTCTAGACCTGTGGTTTATGGTGTGATTCTGATCTTTTGTGTGTAAAAAATTATTGTCTTCTTCCAAGGTCCCACTATCATTTGAGATTAAATTGAAGAATGGAATTTTTGGTTAACGGCCGACTCAGGAGATTTCCCGATGAGTGCGCCCTCAAGTTTCAAAAAAAGTGTGTTTTTTGCATGTACATAATGTTGTCCATATACTAGTCACTGTGTGAAATAGCTAAGCTCCAAATCGAAGTCCTTCAATAGAAAATCACATCTTTGTTTAAAATGTCCGGATTCCGGAAATTTTTGTTATACCAGTATGCCTATGGCACTGTTATATACACACTAAATGTTTACTGCATCAAAACGAAAACTACGATTCATCTCAAACTTTGGAAGGGAGCATTCTAGGGGACTATATTAGTTTCTAATTTATTATTTAATTATATATTAAAAAAAATTTATATTCAGAAATCTCTGAGTCAGACTTTAAATGTGGCCTGCTGCAATTTTAAAAATTAGGTCTCTGTTATTCAATACAAGCGGTCTCGAACCACAAGTGTCGCCAGCTTTCGCGATCCACCTTTTCCTACCACCCCTATTTTATAACTTGACCTCCAGATGACTTTGACCTGTGAAGTGACCTTGACCTTATGATTATATGAAAACGTTCCCATGTGGCATGTATTGCCTAAAATATTGCATTGGACTTCAACTTTTCATATTATCCTGTTTATAAAAACAACTCATAGGACTTTTGAACTTGGAAAGTGAACCTTGACTGCATCATATGAAAATTCCGAAGGGGCATTTATGATCCAAATTCTGAAGCAATTGGACTTTTAATACCCGAATGAAGCCAATTTGTTTTCAGCCTGTTTTATAACTTGACCTCAAATCCTCAAATGACATTTAACACTGTATGTGACCTTTGACCTCATTATCATGTGAATGTTCCCAAGGGGTATCTATAAATCAAGTTATGTAGCTATTGGACTTTACTTCTCAAATGAAGCCAATTTGACGTTTTTCGCCCATTTTATAACTTGATCTCATATGACCTTTGACCTTGGTATGTGACCCTTGATCTTATTATCATACGAAGGTTCCTAAGGGGCACCTATGATCCAAATTCTGCAGCTATTGGACTTTTACTTCTCGAATGAAGCTAATTTGACATTTGCAGCCTATTTTATGACTTGGCCTCATAACCTTTGACATTGGTATAATGTGACCCTTGACCTCATTATCATGGAATGTTCCCAGGGGGTATCTATAATCCAAGTTATGTAAGCTTTGGACTTACTTGATGAAGCCAATTTGATGTTTTTCAGCCTTATTGATAACTTGACTCACATGACCTTTGACCTTGGTATGTGACCCTTGACTTCTTTCAAATGTTAAGCCAAGGGACATATATGATCCAAGTGTTCTGTAGCTATTGGACTTTTACTATTCAATGATGCCAATTTGATGTTTAAGCCATTTATAATTAACTGTATTGACCTTTGACCTTGAGTAGGTGACCCTGACCTCATTATCATATGGAGGTTCTCAAGGGGTATCTATGACCTATTTCGTAACAATTGGACTTTTTTGCAGAAAATTAAACCTTGGGAAAACAGGGCATACGGGATTCGGTTAGCTTGTTCAAGGCACTCCCCAACTTATTCACTGGTTCGGACAGTGGCGTACCGACCGGGGTTGGGGGGGGGGGGGGGGCAGGGGGAAGTTTCCCTCCTCTGGCTCGATTTCAGCCTAAATTTGGGCAAAATTAAAGTAAATGGGCGATTTCGCGGCCACGCGCCCGTACTTTTGTCAAGTTCAGGACGTAAGGTGCAACAGAGATTTCGAGGCACCCAAATGTGTCATAATAGTAAATTCATATAGATAGACACTCAATAGATTTCTGTAACCTTTGTATTCGCTACAGAAATGTCTTAAAAGAGAGGAAAACGGGGGTTGATTTTGATTTCCATATATTTCAATGTAAAAAAAAATAGTTGAATTTCGTACTTGCTCCTATATATACAAAATAGAAATTTACAATTTGTACAAGAAGCATTTATCAGCTTATCCTTTCCAGATGGGGTATAGTTTTGATGGAAAGACTTAAAAAAGGGCAAAACTCGGTACTTTTGATTTTTTTAGGGGACACCCCCTGATAGTGAACTCTCTTGTTGCACCTTTAATTAGAGCAAAATAGCGGGACGAATTGAGAATTTGCCCCTGTGGATCTGATGCCTGTCCAATATGTGGTACGCCACGGGTTCTGATACAAATAATGTCACAGATCATAGGCAGAAATCATGCAGGAAGTGGAGCAATCCCTCTCCCTTAAAACTACAAAATGTTGAGAATTCACTCTATTAAATACCTAATTTGAGGTCTCCAATTCACCTGGCCTATGTTTCATGATTCACTGGCAAGTTCATAAGTTAACTCAGGCAGAAATATGTTGCTCTGAGTGGCACAACCACTGCACCTGACCACAAAAGGTGGTTTGTGGTTTTTTTTTAAATAAGATTATTCGGCCCCTGGATCCAGTGCCACACAAAACAACCGGGGAGGTACCAATTTTTTTTAAAATCCGTTATTAGGACAAGTTATTCCCTTCAATGCTATATAAGCATGATGATTTAAAACCTGAAAACAACAATTTTCCAACAATAAACCCAATGCAGTGTGAAAAAAGCAAGGTTGGTCAGTCTTAGCAGACAGCCTTGATCAAGGCTAGTATACGGGGCCAGGGACAGAATTCAGGACTGGTAGGTGTCGACTCCTGCAATTCTTGCAGGCGACACAACATAAATACATCCTGTAATAAACGGACTCTAAGCACCGCTTCAATACCACTATTGTGTTGGATCACTATGCGCAAGTAAAACTCAATTCCCTTGGCACAGTTCATAGCTTCCATTCACCAGGTATTTAGAAACAATACACCCCTTAGTTTTGGGTATGATATAAGATACCCAGATTACACGACGTCAGTTCACGTCAATTGTCCGGGTCAGTATGTACCCAAGTACAAACCCACTGGAGTTTGTGTTCTTGGGGATGAGCAATTGTAACTCATAGTGATATGCTACTCAGCTGTCCATCTTCTTGTAATGACACTCATTAGAAAAAATTATAATACCTTTTTTTGAGAGGTAAAAGCAAATGGGGTGGATCAGGATTTGAAAAATTTGTCAAAATTACGGGGGCTGAAAGGATTTTGTAAATGCTCCAAAATAGTTTAAAATGGGATGATTTGCAAAGGATTGCAGAAATACCGGTAGGCGCGCGCCCCCTCCTGGATCCGCGCGAAAAGGGTCTTTACCGTCTATGCATGTGTGAGTCTGTTGTGTGGGTGCATTGAGATATCCTTTTGCGTGAATGTGTGGAACACTGTTTCACCGTTATTATGACTGATAAACTTTTCCAATAGACGTATTCAATATGAAGTCAGCCACCAGACCGGGCCACCAGACATGTTGGCGGACAAGATGCATACATTCCAGGGACTACAATACATTAGACGTCAATCGATACGTTTAGCGATTGCAACAGGGATCATTGACAGGTGAAAATATTATATTGTAGTCAGGACATGGGTCTATTATTGTCCACCAACAGGATGCCTATTGAATAGGTCTAGATAGCAATAATTTACCACTGATGAAGTTTCTTAAAGGTTGGTGACCAGACGACAGCCTCGTCCTTAGCTGTCCAAGGCTTCTCCAAATTTCATTCATTCGTTCACACATCTGATATAAACAATTACATGAATATAAGGAGTGGAGCATATCCCCCTCCCTCAAACTAAAAAAAATGGTTGAGAATGCACTCTATTAAGGTTACACACCACCTAACTCACTTATACACAGTAGTCTATGGGAAATACAAGGCAACTTTGAGCATGTTTCTTCAAATTTAAAAAACTCTCACGAGGAATACAAACAACCTCACCCCAAAGTACAGCTGAAATCACCAAATACCAAATGGGAGTGAGTGTTTCGTAGCCGTATCCGCTACCTAACCCCGGGTTCCGTAGCAGTATACGGCTATATAAACCAAAAAAGGGCTTTGTGGTTATTTTTGGTAGCCGTATAGGCTACGGAGCGGGTCCAGTGGATCGGTTTAGGACACAGTTCATGCGTGACGAACGATCCATGCCCCACTTCATGTACCGGACCGTGCAAGTGCAAAACAAGAGGATTCCCAATCAGGTGCTCTTGTCTCTAAAAAATCGAAAAGTACTGATTTTTGCCCTGAGTAAAGCTTTTCAAAAAAAAATATCCCATCTAGGAAGGATGAAGCTGAGAAATGTTTCTTTGGTACAAAAATTGTGCAATTTCTAATTTCGTATAGGAGCAATACGAAATTCAGCCGATGTTTTATGAAAAACATTGAAATATAACAATTTAGGAATTAGGATCGCACGGAGTTTTTGGACTGCCCTATCTTGCCACCAAAGATCTCCTGAAGCAAGTGGAATTATTCTAGTTCAATGCATCTAATAAGTATGTTTTAATTTGATTTGTATCACACATCACTCTTATTTACTTTTTGAGAATAATGTTTTTAAGTGGAAACAAATATGATAAGAGATTTCAGTTTGAGAGAAGTTACAGTTTCGATAAATAACTTTTGAACGGAAAGCTCGATTGTCGTCAAACAAAAAGCAACAGGTCATTTCTTCCTCAGTTTCATGTGTAGTTATAATTTTAGCCCTCGGAAGGGTATTCACCTTAATGTATTATAAAATTCGTCTATAAGAGCAAACGACCCATTAATAAAACCCGAGACGAATAAACGAATATATATTCGTCTCAGATAAAAAAAAAATAAAATACAGTAGATACGGAATAATAAAGAAGGGAACAAAATTAATAAATTAAAAAGTGACAATAAAAAAATAATGAATTAACAAATATATAAATAAAAAAAAAAAGTATCATAAATAAAAAATGCTGTCTTCCGATCGACCTTAACCTTAATGTTCACAAGTCCAGAATTTATTTTCTTTCAGGAATTTTGGATTTTCACAATGTAAATTACTCCCAAAATGGCGTCTTCAAACAGTTTCACCGTAAATTTTTGAACAAAAAAATGAAGTTTTTTAAAAATCTTTATAAAAATACAAACATTTTTAAAAACGGTTCTTGCGACCACTTGCGACAGGGACCTCGAGGACAGATCGACTATCTAGCGAAACTGAGTACGGTACAAAAGTACATTTTGCCTATGTAAGGAATTCTTTAGAAGGCTAAATGTATAACTTTTCACGATTTTTTAGCCTATGATAAGAAATATGGAATACTGTCACTCATGACCTTCCCACAAAACACGCCGAACCTCACAACCACGTACCACAATGGCAGCTTCGGGAAAATAATTTTTGTTGACTCATCCAAATTGAAAAAGAGGCACAAAAACTACAGAACAGAAAACGGCATTTTGTTTATTGGCTAAAAGGCTTTAAATGAAGCGGACTGGGATATACGTTTTGACTTGACGAAAAACACCTACACATAACTTGTGTTCAATCCACTCTAACTATATTTGTACTGTTTTTGTTCCGAGCTAAGACAATTTTCTTCTTTGAATCTTGCCATTTGCATTTTTACACGCAGGCATAATCAGACATTTACCGCGATGTTTCCCACAAATTCCAAACTGCTTCAAAAATAAGATGCAATATTCATTAACAATATTGTTCAGATAAACATAATTATAGCTACTTCTGTGATCGGCGAGCATGCACGTATTAGATTAGCTGCCATCGATTCACTCTATTGACACTGATTGATATGAAAATTAGACTAAGGAATAGCAGTAACACACGGAACAGTCGTGTTTGAGCGCATATAATGTACTTCACCGCAATACTTTGTTATCTACAAAACAGTGCAAGGCGTTGTCGCGGGGTTGTCAAATCTTTGAAACGAAAGAGTACCGCAAATTGTTTTCAAACCAATTTCATTTGAAATGTGTCGTTGTTGTCTTAATTAACAAATGCACATGTTTTTCGTAAAGAGGAAAACTTGTCATATTTTGAAGTCGAATTGCTAAAGACCAAAACAACCTCGTGCACCGGCTTTGCCCTTTGAACATTTGTAATTCGTATACGATGTCCTAAGGTGGTGCGTACGGCTACCGAAATACACTCCGGGCTATTTTACCTTATACGGCTACCGAACCCAGGGGGGTTAGGTGCGTACGGCTACCGAAAAACTTCGTAACCAAATTTTGAACATATGATGACAGAAAAAATTTTTAGTTACGAACACCAAACTGCCCGATGTAAGACCGGCCAACCAATATTCTCTATATCGCCAAAGCTAGTAAGGTTGCAAACGATGTGAAATTGATGACCCGCGGAGGACAATTTCCTCAAATTCACTGTCCAAATATCCAGGCCAAGTGTGCACAACAGCCATAAGGAAGTGTGCCATTTAAGCCTTCTCTAGACAGGGTAGCCCTAAAATGCCAACAATGATTAAAAATGAGAATTAAGAAAGGGAATTATCAGTAAGGTGTGAAAAATCGTAGAGCAAGGAATGTTGGTTTGGAAGGTATGAAAAGAATATGTGCCCCATTTTTTAGAAAAATATTAATTTTAAACAGTACTCTATGAGGGCTTACAAAAATTACAGTTTGTTAGCTCTCCGCATCAAACGGATTGAAATACCAAATCGGCGAGCGAAACTTTACAGATGGTTTGGACGGGAAATCGGGGCCATCCCCGTTAACAGGATGGACTCAGAGATTTCCCAAGGGGGGGGGGAATTTCTCAATTTTCAAAGAAATCGGGTTTTTGGCAAGTACATACTGCTTGTATATATACTAATCACTGTGTGGACCATAGCCTTAAGCTCAAATCGATTGTCCTTAATATAGAAAATCCACCAACTTGTTATTAAAATTCCAGATCCGGAAATTTTGTTATACAGAGTATCCTATGGCATTTTTACACTGTACATAAATGTTTGCTTGCATACAAAACGAAAAATCCGCTTCATGCTCAAACTTGGATTTGTGCATTGTAAGTTTACTACCTTTAGTTTTAGTTGACTATTTCCAATTTCGAAAATCTCTGAGTCGGACTTTACGTAAACCTTGTTTTTTTTACTGTAACATGGACAAGCGGTGAAACAAAAGCACATATGGAAGTGTGCAAAACCAAGTCTGTCGTGTAACAAGTATAAAGAAAAATACATCGGTCCTCGGACCGCTTGTGTTCATGTCGCCTGACACCATCGCGGTGTTAGTGAATGATTAGGCCAAAGAACATGACCGTTGACCTTGATATGTGACGTCGGACTCGAACGCATAAACAAATGCGGGTTTGCACTACAAATCAATTGAACTTCAACTTTTCATGAGGTCAATTTGACAATTCTTATAACTGGCCTAACATGACTTTTGACTTTGATATGGGACCTTTGACCTAATCAACAAATGAGGGATCCCATATTTACCTATGATTCAAGGTTTGGTTCCACTTGAACTTCACTTTCCACATGAGGTCAATTTTACATTTTCAGCTCCTTTTACAACTTGACTTCACAAGACATTTGGCAGTCACCTTTGACCTCACACAATTGGAAGTAAATGCCATGTTGCACCTGTTGACCCGAGTTTGGTTTTACCCTTTTTCCACAACAGACATCAACAACACCAAGACATCAACATTGGACAAGTGATCCCTATGTGTCTTCCTGCCTTAGGGCACGGCGTCCACAACACAAAAACACACAGATTTCATTCAAGTTACTACGATTTGGGGGAGCCTGAATTCAATGGGGTTTTGCTGGTTTGAAATCTAATAAACCTATACTGATAAATATGTATACTTTCAAAATGTTTATTAATGACCTAAATTGGGGGTGCTTTTAGAGGGTACATTTTTTTTGGTCACTCTCTATTTTGATAAAGAACAATCTGGCACTTATTTTGGTTCGAGGAAAACAAATTATAACAGTTCGTAACTACCCCAAAATACGTCACCCTGAAAATATTCCTTAATATAAACCAGTGTTTATTTATCTGATCAGACAGGATCAAGAAAATAGTCCAACTTACAGACATATATTTTATCTTTAAAATTGTAACTATTTGAACATATTTTCATTGGCACATTACCATACAATACAAGGCCTTTTTCTAAATTGAATATTTGAATACCAATTCCTTCCTTTTCATTAAAATATACTTAAAAATAAGTATGCCTTAAACAGTGTACTAACATCATTATTAAAATAAGAAGCCATTAAAAACGTCCTGATAAAAGGCTGGGATAACGTGTTGAAACCAAAAGAGGTCTGTGACATGACAGTGCAAACTGAAAAACTCGCATTTTTTAAACCTTAACAACACTGACTGTGCATAAACTTTGATAAACAAATTTATTGAAAGACAAAAACTGCTGAAATCATTAATAAGGTACTTTGTTCCTAGCACAGAGTCTGCCTCTCTTTTCAACAAAATAAACAAATGGTCCATTTCCAAAAGGGTACAAGTGTTTATGTTTATTTTTCTGAAGTAGTACGGAAGATACGGAACTAATATTTGAACTATGGTAAAAGCATAAAATTTGATTGTCATATTATACCAAAAGAAATCATGTTCTGCACAGTGGCGTAACCAGCGGTGTGGCAGACTGCCGCCCCCCCGACAACTAACATGGGGACGGAGAAGCTAAAATGTGGCCGAAAATAAAGGTGGAGAATAAAGGGGAAGATAGGGAGAAATATCCGGAAAAGGGAAGGATACGGTGAAAAGAGAGAAGACAAGGGTACGGCGACCGGTACAAGAGATAGAAAAGGGGAAGAGAAGGGAAGGCTGAGATAGCACAGTGGCAGGTGCTAGAGATAATGGACGGGAAGGAGAAAAATATTGTGTTTTGTTGGGTTGGCTTTCGCTGACCCCCCCCCAATATCTTCAAGAATTTCGAACCGTCAGAAAAAATATGGGTCTACCCCGGCGATCCTTCGAAGCGAGTCGGAAAAATGGGGAAACTTTTGAGTCTTGCCCTCCGTAGGCTCAGTCTGTTACTGCGCCTGTTTCTGCCACTAACATATTATAACTTGAAAAAAACAACCTTTTTAATAATTTCCCTAATCACCTCACTTACTTCACAGATCATAAAAAACGATTGTTAACATCTTTTTTGGAATAGATGCCCACGTGTTCACCATTCCCATTTATTCACATACACACTATTTGAGTGAATATTTACGACATGAAAGTTGGCTGAAATTGAACTGGTTTGGCATTCATAATCTAAGCGGGAATATAAGCGAGGTAATCGGTTGGGTGTAGCAAACATCAAGAAACTACGTGGTGCAGTTTTGTTGCCGAACATTTGTTATATTTTAACAATACAAGAGGACGTGAAACATTTAATTAAAATGGGTGCACACAGTCAATTTGAGAGCTGTGTGAGCAATCACTGACAAAAGTTGCTGATAAGCCTGATACTTTTCACACCATACTTAATAAACTCCCGGGTCATATTTTTGCT
>JAMKCH010039232.1:0-14814 GCA_023653785.1 Ophioderma brevispina
GCAACTGTCTAATATTAATAAGCCATTTTTTTAAGATGTGAAAAACGTATTTGGTATCTTTTTCAACTTGTTCTGAAGCGTGTACCGTATGGTCATGTAGGCTACGGTAGCCCTTCTCCATCTCCCCTGCTCTATCTGACAATCCACCGTGCAATGGAGTTTATTATGACTTAAATAAAATAACAATATGAATAATCATCGACCCAGGTGAAATGTTAATTATAGCTGCTCATGGAAACAAGTATGATCTAAACAACTTTGTTCCGCAATGAAAATTTATCTGTTTGAAATGAAACAAAACCATGTGGAAAAAGGAAATGCAGCGTATCTGCAGCGCGGTGTTGCAATGGAAAGTTGCCGTTTTCTTAAATTTCTAAGGAGGAATTTACATAATTTGTGGGTCATCATGTTGTTTTGTTTTTCAAAATTGTGTACCGGTATACAACATTCCTCTGATGGAATATATTACGTAGAGTAAGTATCATAGAGGGAGTTTTCAAAATAGTTGAGATTTAAGCCTTAATTATTCCTCTCAGATGATTCTAATCAGAGATTGTTATGTTTGTAATATCCACGCGATCGACATAAAAATTTTGGGCCGTATCGGAAAGGCATTTCGTGTCATCAACCACACTATAGAGAAAAGGGGAAAGCACATTTGACCAATGTATTGGTATATCCAAGTAGGTTGATGTTTATGTTGTTCTGATCTGGCCAGGGAAGAAAAGAAGAAACAAGGTCAGTCAGCATCAATAGCCTTGGTTGACCTGGGGAAAGCAAGTTCCAATTACGCAACATGTTTGCTCTGCTCTCAGCCACTATCATGACTTTAATTGCTCGCTAATTGATTGCATGGCCACATGTGAGGGTTAGTGGTAATAAATCTTGATTATATTATGGCTAGTGAAAGAACCCAACATTGACAGGGTAGGTGACTGCCTGGCCAGACCAAAACCTGGCATAATGACAAAGACTCGGTTTCGCGCGATACGCGCTGACGCGCTCGTGCCGCTCGCTTCGATCGCGGTGCTCCTCTTAAACCGAGTCTTTGACAAAGACTAGGGGCAACATAATCCAATTGGTATTGACCTTCTTTGACCCTTATCTCCGTAAGTAACGTTTAACATAATCAAAACTATACTTTTTGGGAGTCCTCTTACCTCAGGCAATAATTTGCAAGTATTTAAATTATAATCAGATTAACTTTTAATGTTGACCCCTGTACAAATTGAAATTGACCTTTTCTACCATTTTCTACCGTACTAACTACCAAAGGTGTCAAACCTTTTCTGTAGTGGGAGGTAAACGAATTCCTTAAATAAGGCCACTATGATATCCTGCTCCTGCTCTATATTTTTTTACACATCATTTTCCGTCACAGCCAGCATTTTCTTGGCCCACCAGTAGGCACTCTTTCCATTTTTTAAAACTTTGCTTGTTGCACTTCAGTGCATCTGCATAATTCAAGTAGCTGTTTGGCTGTGATGGTCGTATGTGTTGCAGACGGTTCTGGTGTCCTCCCTGTTTGGCATTGTGCTTCCTTTCATTGATACGGAGGCACATGCCAAAACGGGAGGATGTCAGAACATAGAGGTAGGAGAGAAGGAGAAAGCTCAATTGAAACCCCTTTGACTATTCATAATCGCCGCGCTCGTAAAACAGATCGTAAAACGTCCAATATCAACACGAGATCAATATTAATGCTGAATGCATGTGCATCAACATTGCATCGATGTACATTACAATGCTGTGGTAGATATGGTCAACTTCGGGACAAAATTGAAAAAAAAACCGGGAAACTTCGGACACTGTCAAGTTTGGTATCATTGTTTAGATACGGCATTTTTCTTCCCAATTCAAGTTACATTTCGTCTCCAAATCTCATACTTTAAGAAATACGGCGTTACAAAACATTCAAGTTTTTAACAGCTGAAAAGTACGAGTAAAAACTAGAATCAATGTAACTCACCTTAAGAACAGGCTATCTCCGACTATTTTGGACTGAAATACTCAGAATTTCGGCTGTAATCGACTCAATCTCTTTGTTTTCGTCTCCACATGTAAACAAACCACTGCGCATCGAGGATATACCTTTCTCCGCACAGGTCATGACCTGTTCAGCTGAACAGAGGCCCGGCTTCTGTCGGCGATGATCTTAGGGATGAAAGCGTTCTCCCTGCCGAGAAGTGACCTTGGTTGGTCAATGCTTTTACAATGAGTTGCCAAGTGGTATAATTGGGATAATTTGGATTGGTAGAGCTTTCTTCTTCTCCCCTACCTCTATGGTCAGAACGGCTTGAAACTAGCATGTAATTAATAATCTCCATCAAAGCCCTGGATCAAAGCAGTTAATAGATAGCCATTTGTGACCGTTCAGTTAATTGTACCACAAGGTTAACCTGCCCTGTGTCCACTCAATCGCAACCGGTCCCATTGCGTGATTGTAGCATTATAAATTACAACTGATAAATTGGTTCTGTGGGGTTCTTGTTAACTTTAATTAGCTCCTCACAGGCCTTTCAATCAATCTTAGTGCTACATTCATTTATTTGTCAATGTGGTTATTTAATAGTGTAAACTTAAAACCTGTATTTGACATACACTACATATGTTTTTCGTAGGCTTTATTATAATTTCACTTCAATCATGTCAATCTCTTGTACGGGTAACATACCCATATAGCATAGTAAAATAAAGGCGCGGTTTGACCGAAGCGTTGTCATAGCGTGGAAACACAACTTGCATTATTGTACACCGTATGGTTCCACCCTCCCAGTTGTTCTTCCGTGCTTCCCCATACAAACTTAACCTCTGGTATACAATATTGCATTTCCTATATCCCTCCTGCTAATAATTTTATTGAACATGTCATGCTAATTCAAATTGTCTAACAAAATCAATATCTCAGATATTTTGTTAAAAACAATGTTATTTGGTGTAAAACAAATTTCATTGACTGTATGCTTATATTTTCCATACTTTGTATGTTTAAAATGTGTTGTATTTCCCTAACTTATGTTAAATGATACCTAACACATGCCTAATGTACAAATTCTCCACTTTGTTCATACCTTAATATTGCTAACATTTTCTGAAGTTTACAGCCACAAAATGGTCGTTAACCTCATTTAGGTTTTAGTATTGGCACGTTCCAAATTCGTTTTTGAATTAGTTGCAACGAATCCCAATGAACCGGTTCGGTCTGGACAGGTAAACATTTTTGGCGATCCTTATGACCATATTGTCAAAATTGTCAAAAAATTTATTTTGTTCAATTTGCTTAATTTTATTGGCAATACCCATGTTTTGGGGTATTAGGAATCATGCTATGCAACTGTCATCTCACCATAGGCTTTCGTTTTCTTGAAAATGCAGTTTTTGCTTAAAATTAAAGGTGCAACGAGAGATTTTGAGGCACCCGGATATTGTGTCATAATAGTAATTTCATATAGACTAGACACTCAATAGATTTCTTACCTTGTATTTGGCTACAGAATTGTCTTAAAAGAGAGAAAAAAAGGTGATTTTCATTTGCTTATATTTCAATATAAAACATAGGCTGAATTTCGTATTTGCTCCTATACAAAATTAGAAATTTCAAAATTGTTGTACCAAAGAAACATCTCTCAGCTTAATCCTTTCAGATTGGGTTATTTTTGATGGAAAGCTTTGCATCAGGACAAAAATGAGTACTTTCGATTTTTTTTAGGGACACCTGATATGTGAAATCTCTCGTTGCACCTTTAAGCTCTGAGGGCGCTTTCCCATAAAATGCGCATCACCAATGTACAAATCCATATCGCTTGGAATCATATAAAATTCCAAATTACAAAATCTACTTTTTTTTCATAATGCAATGTTGACTGATATCGTTCTATCGAGCTCGGTAGATCAACTTCAGAATGAATAGCATCTTCAACATTAACCAAAAACTGTTTTTGTGCATCAAGTGCTTTTCCTGTTCCTAAAATAGACGACCTTGTCTGGGACTGCGCACCTAAAATAGCCCATACATATGCTCCTATAGAATCATTTATTCTGGCAATACCAGCCTGTGTTAGGCCTTCGCTTTTATGAAGTACCAAACTTCCAATAGCATTCATTGCGTCCCCATTGAAATATTGTCGGATATATTCTATTTTATATCTATGTCCGGGTCCTGATCCAAATTTAACCGAAGAGGGTATATAAACCTGCCATTTTGTGAGGGATCATAATCACCTTTTTCTAGTACTTTTTCAGGTGTCATTCTCATGTGGTGATGGGCTTATGTCTTCTTGATAGACTAATATATCTAACTTCACCCAAACCATGTGAAGGGTCTAATTTTTGCCTGAAATCAGAGGTAGAGGAAATACCAAAATCATTACAGATTCTTTCAAAAACATTTAGGTTAATTCCATTATTTAGAACATTAAATGATTGATCGGTTGGTAAAGGACTTTCCATTTCGCTTAAAATACGCCTAATTTGGTAGTTAGCATGAAAACGAAACATGCTTCTTATCATGGGATCTTTATTTCAATAGGTGATCTTGTTTAGATACTCCACATCCATTAGTAGTTGCGCACCATACAGCGAAATTTAGCTGGTTTTGACAAAACTGTATTGGGTTGGACATCCAATCATCATATCGTTGAGAGTTTTTGTGGTAGTCTATAATTAGTCCAGATGTTAGGAAATTTTGTGGTAAAACTGTTTTTATTTATTTGTATACTTTGATTTACTAGGCTAAACTGATGTGTTGGCTCATATACACCACCTATTGGTAGTTTTATATCTTGGTTATATTTGGATAAGGATAACGGTATACTCATTTTTATATATTGTATAAAATGTTCATTACAATAAGAGACGCTAGCAAGGGTAAGCCTTTTACTTTACAACTCCTCTGGTTGGAAAAATGATTGGAATTCGAAGTATATATTTCTATGTGGATAGAATGGTATAATATTCATGAAGATCAAACATAAATCTCTTCAGACGTGCTTTATAAATGAAATAGATTTTGATTTCAAGGTAGAATGGGGAAATGGAGTACAACATAAGCTGGATAATCACTCATAGCCCATTGATTTAGTTCTTGAGGTAAAAAAATAAATTTATTAATATAAAGATGAATATTTATGGACCTGCTAAAGAAATAAAAAAATCAACTATTGACTTAAGGCAGCTAACTGAAGATCTTGATATGGGAGGAAATGAAATTACCAACTTAAAGACGCCAAGAAAAAGAAGCGATGCTGTGAGTGCTGGTTATGTATCCGATTTTGTTGCACGTCTTAATACTGACAAGCTTAATAGATAAGGGGGTACGATGACTGGAAATCTTGATATGGATAATAATAAAATAACCAATGTTGGCACGCCAATTGAAGAGACAGATGTCGTAAATAATATGTGGATAGTATGACAGAACACGAACACGATATAAGGCCTTATGACTTAGGAAGATCGTCTTTCCTCATGAATATTTAACTAAAACACTTCTCCGTCAGAGCAAAGAAGAGCATTGATTTAGATCAGGGGTTGTTGGTTGAAATAAAAAAAAAACAACATCGCTGATAGTAGCCAAAAATATTGTAAATAACAATAGAAGTGAAATTACAATAAGCTCAGATATTACAAATCAGCCAAATCCTAATAAAAAAATGGGCCCTATGCAAATAAATCGTAATTTTGATTTTCAATTTGATCGTTCTGCTATTCTACCTCCTCCAACGTCCCTTTTATTCAGTGTTAAACCCGGGCCGTCTAATCCACAGCATTTAAAAGGGTTAACATTAATGTTTTATGGTGATAATGGAATACCTTCGGCAATAGTGTCTGTTAAATGGATATCAAATTCTCAGATTAGATATATGACGCAGGTTTTCCCTCCTTAAGGATTCCTCAAGATGTTATTATTGATGCTGCTTCTGATCAGTTGAACCATATTATATTAACATACAATGGGAAAACATCATTATGGATAAATGCTTTAAATAAAATTACAAATAATATTAATCCGGGAAGACTTTATTCTATTACCATTAGTGGTGAGGAACTAGGCATCCTTTCTTTGTATAACAGGAAACTTAATAGTTGAACATTTTGTTGACTACCATGTGAAGAATTTTACAGATGATGAAGTCTTAATATATAATATAATATATGAAGAAACCTACAGCATCACCTAATATATACCCGGAAATATCCGTTGTCACACAGACAAGGAGAAGTGTGGGATTTGAAAAAAAATCTCACACAAGTTGAAACAATAGATACTGGACACGAATTTGGACACAAGTTAATATTTATTAACTTAAAATGTACTCATCTCAAAGCTTTCAAAGATTCCTGGTAATTGTTTTACAGAGCAAGTGATGGCAGTTTTTATTACAGTATACAGATAATACCAGGTTTTGATGAATTAAAAGATATCTAAAATTCTCATTCCATCAGAAATGCTCCCAAAATATATCTGGTTTTGAATTCTGACTGTAAATAAGATGCTAATTATCCTTGTTGTTTACCCTTGTTTATAATATTTCCCAAATTAAATAATGGTTTAAATATATACACAAATCTTACAGTGATCAGTTATATTCTTTGATTGACTGCTTGAATCTCAAGGTTTCATCATCTTGTATGATCACATACTACATCATTTACAGGTTTACATCAAATTACACAAATACCAAATACATTAAAATTTCCACCAAATAAATTTTAGTACAGACCAACTTCCTAGAATAGATTGGTTTCGTTATGACACCATGGAAGGTAATTACTTTTACAATACAGAGGTATTTACGAAACCAAAATATGACCAGCCTGTCGTCTGACCGCTTGCCTTCTGGAATGAAACTCAGAGTACGAATTTCTATTCCGGGAAGGTCTATCTTGAAAATGTTATTTGCTCTGCCTATGGCATAGAGCTCTGTCCTTCAAAAGATAGTCAACCATGAATGGCTGATATATATATTATATATATAATTCAAAGTATGACCTTCCAGGAATAGAATGATATGATAAAAGGTATTATTAGGCGGCCTTTCCAAAGGATCAAGCGCCTTACAAATGCAAAACATTATAAACTTACATACAAATTAAATGCCAATAAAAATTACTTAGTACTTAAAGTACTAATATAGAAAATACAAACTACTGCACAGCAGGAGGAAAAAGGTGAAAAAACCTCATAGCTACAATAATATCTTACGTTTAAAACACACAAGTAGCCAAAATTATTCACAAATATAATTAAAAACGGCATAACATTTTGATTCTACAAAAGACAATAAAAGTAATGATCTTCAATAAAAGCAGTGATGAAAAACTGCGAACTAATTAACGAGGGAAAAGGTGGAGGTCTTCAACATGTTCTTAAAAGATTTGACATCGAATGCCATATGGATAGATAGTGGTAGAACATCCATTAGCTTTGGTGCCTAAATATGTGAAGGCTGAATCAGCAATAGCACGTTTATTCAATGGCACACAACAAGGCGGGTCGTGTCGTTGGATGATCTAAGGCCACCTCTACCACAGACATACGATGTCAACATCTCCACAAAGGTAAGCAGGCCCTAATCTGTTAACACAATATTGTACACATTCAGTAAGCTCTTAAAAGTGGATCCTCTTGCTGAACAGGCAACCAATGAGTTTCACCAGAAAGTGGCGCAGCATTTGTACATCTATCAGCACAGAACACGAGGCTGGCGCAGCGCGGATTTTGAAGTTCTGCACCGCCGACTGTTATTGAGCTATTGCCACCCAAAGAGATGGCCATAATATAGCCGAGACAGGAACCAAAGATCTCACTGCATGTGACACAAGTATCTTGATCAATAAAACGTCGGATACCACTAATGTTCCGCAGATGGAGATTGACAATACAGCAGATGGAACTGACACTGATGAATCCATTTTAAAATGAGGGTCAAAAGAACACCTAAATTCTTTATGGAAGCAGAAGGATCAATCAAGGATTCAACCGATCTCCAGTATTATGTCGACAACACGTCGACCCCTGGGGGAGAGGAGATGAGGGAAAGACTCTGTATTGGAGTCATAACTTCAATTGTGTTGCCAGCATCATCTAGAAGTTAAACTCTGGTTTCATGCCTAGAAGGCAATCTTCAGACGACTGGATGGTGTCGGTTTGGTTCGACACAGACCTCATGGATTTGCAAGGAAATACATTCCATGGTGTCGCATAAAGAAACCAAATCTATTCCAGGAAATTGGTCTATACCTCCTCAGAAAATAGTCAAAGAGTGCTCAACCGATAAACGGGAGCGTGTATACAACAATATTCGTAGTTAGACATCTTTTGAAGAAGAGGCTCAATTGCCATAGGCAGAGCTTACAAAAAATTTAAGTATAGACCTTCCAGGTATAGAAGTCGTGACTCTGAATTTCATGCCAGAAGGCAATCTTCAGACGACTGGATGGTGTCGGTTTGGTTTCGAAAGTTTATCGGTTGAGCTCGATACGAAAGACAAAATCAGGGATAAAATAATGTCTACGTTTATGTTTTGTGGGTGAGGGTCAACAAAATGATAAAAAGATAATTGGTGTACATTTATAATTCAGCAACAAAATCTTTTATCTCTTTATCGCATAGCTTTTCAAGCATTTTCTAATTTTCTATAATAGTCCATAAGCTGCCATCATTGGATTTTCCGTTCGTTGCACCCAACTGGTGATTTATTTTCCCATATATCACCTTGAAGGGGATGTCCCCCTGACTAGGATGAGGTATGTTTCCGCTCAGAAAAGCTGCACGTTAGCGTGTTCTGCCCATTTTCAAAATGGCCGCTATTGTTTTATGTAAAACCGCCATTATAATTTCATTACAGATAGAATATATCCACGACTACGCGATATCATGTTTTAAACTTCCTAAAGGGGGCTTACACATCTAGACGTCCAAGATGGCCGCCGCAAAGAGGCATATTTTGCTAAATGAACTTAAAATGGCAAATTGTTGAAATAAGAACCTGGTGATATTTTGGGAGCTCCAAAAAGAATTTATGGCATTTATATTTTACGTACAGGCTTGTTTTTAAAGATGGCGGTGATTATATTCACTCTAGAGTACGTAAATCAGGAAGAAAAGCAGCCCTAACCATCTTTTCGATGTTATTAAACAACACTTTCTAATAATGCCCCTAAATCATTTCCAAGATGTAAAAACATATTAAAGTGGGGTATTGACATGTCCAAGAGAGTGCTGTCACAATAGCTGGTCACTACTTGGGCTATATAACATAGTTTAAACTGACTCTATAATAGTTCATAGGAAGACAACAGCTCATATCAACCTAATACAATAAAATCATAATAAATGGGTGTGGACTGGGACTACTCAGTGACGGCATAGGTGTTTCCGAGTAAAAATTAAAACTATGCTTATGAAGAAGTGAAAAAGTTGTCTATATGTAGAAGGAAAATTTAAATATGGTGACCTAACTTTCTTTCGAGCACATCAAGTGCTATCTTTGATTCTGACTTGTACCACCAGCTCCTTCTCCATTTCTACTGCCGAGATCATCTTCCTTCCCGGCGTCGACTAGTGTTGAGTGGTCTGCAATTGTCAAGAAGTGCGAGAGAAGATTGCGGAAAATGTTATTAAAAGTTTTCCTTATGGTGCTTATTATGTCGAAAAAGATGTGCAGGGGCGTTTTACTCCTTGATTTATGTCCCCTGGAGCGGGTATAACCGCCGCCATCATGAGTTAAGATCATGTCCGCAATATACAAATGTCATCAATTCTCTTTTTGGTGCTCTCAAAATATTACTCGCATTCTTACCCAATCAATTTGGCAATTTTAGTACATTTAACAAAACATGCCTCCTTCCGGCGGCCATATTGGACACTTAAATGTTTAAGCCCACTTTGGGAAGGTAAAACTTCATTTCGTTTAGTCCTAGACAAAGTTCTTATCTATAACGAAAATACAATAGCAGTTTTTCATAAAACAATGGTGGCCATTTTGAAATAGGCAGTACGCGCTAATGTGCAACATTTCGGGGCGGAAACATACCTAATCCTAGTCAGGCGGATACCCCCTTTAAAGTGATATATTGGAAAATTAATCACCAGGTGGGTGCAACAAACTCGAATTTTAAGGCCCGTACAGAAACTGGCTTATGGACTATAACATTCATCCAAGATTTTACTAAGTCAATATATAAAATTCAGTTTTTAGAAACATTGTTATATCCAGCTGCAGAAGTGTTTTTATTATCTTACGCATTGTAAAATATTCTTTCTGTTTTTTAAATATTTTCTAAATAATTATATAGAATGGCAGCCATAACAAGTGAGCAATTTGAGCAAAATCTTAAGGAACAAAAATTAGAAGCTATTAAGTGGCGTGAACTTGATATAGGCCAAATTTATACGACTACTGGTGTAGAGTACATAAAAACTCAATATGGGAAGGCTTGCATAATTGTAAACAGGTCTGGGCTCCTTCTGGGTTAGCTAAGAGACTAAATGATAATAAACCACTTCCTCGATATGTTAGGCCTACCGGGTTGAAACAAAGTAAGCAGGACAAATCACACAAATACCATGGGTTTGATTTGGTTTAATGTTTTTTAATATATGATTGTCTCTTTTTGGATGTTGATGGCTTGTCTCTATGATGCACCTGAAAATAGAATTGAAGCCGAGGTTAAGCGTTTGAGGTTTTAGAAAAATAAAATGCCCAACCTTTGACCTCTAGGTGACTTTTTATGACCTTATTTTGTATGTGTTAAGCTTTTTCAAAAGGAATATTTTGTGTAAAATAAGGGGGTTTAAAAGTCATTGACCGTGATCTAGGGTGACCTTGGACCTCTTTATTTATGACCTTGGACCTTTTGATGACCTTTGGCCTTTGGTTTATTTTTATGTATTTTAAGCTTTTTGTGAAGGATTGTTTTGTTTAAAATAAGGGGGTTTAAAGGTCATTGACCTTGATCTAGGGGGGTTGTGGAATTCGGTGAAAAAAGTGAGCCAGAACCCCCATATACCTAACTACTGATGTTATATCCAAATACCTTCAAATAGCTTCAATATATTTCTTTGCATGATTTTATATGCCACATTATTGGTTTCCTTTTGTCTCTGTAATATCATTATCCCGTGTATAATTCTGACTCATATATACAAGCTCACTGCACAGATATATATTATCATTTCGCCCATTTCTGCCTTCCTTGTTGATCTACCTTGGGTTCACTGTGCAGGGTGCTACATTTTTTTTCCCACCAAGTATATACTAGTCATTAGTTATAATTCTCTGTATAATTTTGCATATCATATGTTGGTATTAATCTTATTGCCTTATCTTAGCTTATACTTGTATTTTGTATTTTGCATGTACAGCGCAGTATACTAGTCATTAGTTATAATCTTCTGTATAATTTTGCATATATGTTGGGATAAATCTTATTGCTTTAGCTTAGCTTATACTTGTATTTTGCATGTACAGCGCAGTATACTAGTCATTAGTTATAATCTTCTGTATAATTTTGCATATCATATGTTGGGATAAATCTTATTGCCTTGGCTCAATATAATTTTCTTGCATGATCCTTGTATGCCATATTACTGATTTCCCTATGTCTTATAGTAATACTATTATCCCTTGTTTAATTTTGTTTACATGATTATTATAAGCTCACTGCACAGCCTACCTTCTTACCCCCTTTCATATTCATGGTTGATCAACACTACGTTTTTGCCTTCTCAATTTTGTTTAATGTTCACCATTGGCCCTAATTTTGTTTTCAAATGTAATCTACCCCGGGTCTCACTGTGCAGCGTGCTTTTATTTTACCTTCATTCTGCATATTAGGATTTATGTACACTTTTGCATATCACACTGTTGGCATTAATCTTTTTGCTATAGCTTCAATATATTTTTTGCATGATTTTATATGCCACATTATTGGTTTCCCTTTGTCTCTGTAATATCATTATCCCGTGTATAATTCTGACTCATAAATGCCAGCTCACTGCACAGATATATATTATCATTTCGCCCATTTCTGCCTTCCTTGTTGATCTACCTTGGGTTCACTGTGCAGGGTGCTACATTTTTTTCACCAAGTATACTTGTCATTAGTTATAATTCTCTGTATAATTTTGCATATCATATGTTGGTATAAATCTTATTGCCTTAGCTTATCTTATACTTGTATTTTGTATTTTGCATGTGCAGCGCACCATGTTTTGCAAGTAATTCACATAATTATTATTATTATTATTATTATAATGCTCTTTGTATGCCATGTTACTGATTTCCCTGTCTTATAGTAAAGTACTATTATCCCTCGTTTAATTTTGTTTACATGATTATTATAAGCTCACTGCACAGGCTAACTTCTTACCCCCTCTCGTATTCATGATTGTTCATCGGTACGTCTTTGCCTGCTCATTTTTGTATGTTTACCATCGGCCCTAAATTTTGCTTCAATTGTAATCTACCATGGTCTCACTGTGCAGCGTGCTTTTATTTTACCTTCATCATGTATATTACGTTTCTATGTACAATTGCATACCACATTGTTGGCATTAATTTTTTTTTGTTATTGCTTCAATATAATTTTTGCATGACTTTGTATGTCACATTATTGGTTTCCCTTTGTCTCTGTAATATCATTATCCCGTGTATAATTCTGACTCATAAATGCCAGCTCACTGCACAGATTGTCTACCTCATATTTTTTGGTTGTTCATGATCATGGGTTTACTCTCTTTTATGATAATTCGCCTCATTTGTGTCTTCCCTTGTGATCCTCCTTGGTTTCACTGTGCAGCGTGCTACAATTTTCTTATATCATATTATTTTATTACCCCTCCATATGTTTGGTTGATTATGATCATGGGTTTATATCTTATATAACAATTCGCCCCATTTCGCCGCTTTGTTGATCTTCTTGGTTCATATGCAGGGTGCTACAATTTTTTTTACAAGTTATTAGCTACTGTTATATTTCTCTGACTAATCTTGCATATCATATAGTATGCAAGGAGTCATTATATTATCTTGCTGATCTGTGTTTGCCACATTTTTATTTCCTATGTTCTTGTGATAAATACTATCTCCCTTGTTTAATTTGTATTTTCATAAACATAATAAGCTCATGCACAGGTTACCATTTTACCCATTTCATACTTTCTGGTTTTGTTCACTCCGTTTTTGCAACCTACTTAAGTCTGTATGATGCTCAAAATTGCCTCCTTTGTGTGCTTTCCTAATTTATTTGATGAACTGTGCAGCGTGCTTTTCATTTTCTATGTACACTTTGCTATATATGTTGGTATCAAACTTTGTTTTTAGCTGCAATATAAATTGATACATGATTTTGCATGTCACGAATCCTTATCTTCTTGTAAGGAATCCCGGTATCCCGTGCATAATTTTGACTCGGAAATACTAGCTCACTGCACGACTGTCTTGTTCCCCCACTATATTTTGATTGGTATGGTTGTTATCTTATATATCAATCTCGCCCATCGGTTGCAGAGTGAGACATTTTTTTAACCACGTGTATTAGTCGCTTTCTCTCATAATTATTGCTTTAGCTTTATTATAATTTTCGCATGATCACTGTATGCCATATTATTATTCCTATGCATTGTAATATATTTATCCCTGTTCAATTTTGTTTTCATAAATAGTAGACGTCACTGCACAGTTTACTTATTACCCCTTGTCATATCCGGTTGATCATCACACCGTTTTTGCCTACTTAATTTTTTAGTGATACCATTCTCTAATTTTTGCGTCCATGTATTTTGCACTTGGTCTCAATGTGCAGTTGTGCTTTAGTTCACTTATATGTACATTTTTGCATGTCAGTCGTTGTTATCATCCTTTTACTTTAGATTCAATATTAAATTCGATGTATTTGTATGTCACACCGCTCATTTTCTTTATCTGTAATACCGTTATCCGGTATAATATGTGATTCGTAATTAATAGCTCACTGAAAAATATTGCCCTATTACCCCATGAATATTGGATTGATCCATGGATCTGCTCGTGTTACCATAATTGCCCATTTTGGCATGTTGGGCCTTTTTCTTATGATTCTCTGTATATTGCATATTAATATGTTGGATAAATCGTAGTGCACATTATGCATGATCTTGTATACCACTTTATTGATTTCCTTATGTTATTAGGTAATACTATATCCCTGTTCAATTTTTTATTTTTATAAATATATAAGCTCATGCAAAGGCACCTCACACCCCTTTATGGACTGCGTTCTCCGAACGCCGTCTTGCTAATCAAGTTTGTATGTTGTTTACCAATTACTATTTCCTGTTACGTAAGTTACCTTGAAGCATAACCCCCGTAGCCGCGCTCAAGTGGCTGTATGCCTGCTACAACTAACACGGGGAGCCGTCTGCTCATTCAGTCACGGTAAGGGTATTTAGCCGGATGACTATGTTTTCAATTTGTCGACTTAGGACCATCTTTTTCACATCAGTGCGGGGGACATTGAATATTAATTATAAAGAAACAATATACAGATGTGGAATCTTAAAAAGGGAATTGTATATGGGAATAACAGCCAATTTTTGGATAAAAATTAAAGATTTGATGACGTCACGGCATTGATTGGTTATATTTTGATTCGGGGACCCATTCAGGTAAAAATGGACGTACGTATCCCCTACATTGGAAAAAACAACGAATTATCGTCATAGTACGGCGGTTTTGAATCTGTAGGGAAAAGGTAAATTTTGTACTGTTTGAGGGAATAATATACGGCCGTTTTCTTTGGAAAAAAATATAGCACTTTGGGCAGAGGGCA
>JAMKCH010039233.1:0-14304 GCA_023653785.1 Ophioderma brevispina
AAAACCGGAAGAGGATGAAGTTTAACTAGTGATGTTTGTACACTGTGTACTATTCATGCCATGACATTTTAAATGGTCATTGCCAAAGGACACTTGACCAATGTCTATCCTGATATTTTCCTGACTATCATAGGAAGCAATAGTTTGTTGGTCAGTGTTTGCGGTTTGTGCTCTTACATCGCCTTGTAGAAGCAAATGGTCACTAATAATGCGTAGAGTAAGAAAAGGAAATGACTAAACTATTTTTAATCGACTGTGACTTCTTATAGGAATTACAGTTCAAAAAATTGAGTGATTACCTTAATTGCACAAAATGATTGTCCACATCTCAGTGAAGTAAAACATACAGTATTTTGTCCTAAGAAAATGCCAGGAGTAATGTTTGGACCAGTTCTATGACCGGCTCTGACTGGCTATATCAAGCCCTTATAACCCTAAAAAATACTATGGTGCACGAATTTTAATAACAAATGACTACATCAAGCATCAAAATAACGGGCGCAAAGGCGCAAATTTGCGCCAGTAAAGCTTGCAAATATGCGGCAATGGGAACGGCGAAAAAAAAAGAGTAGCCAGGCGCAAATGTACATGTAAACATGCGCCGTGAGCCGAATAATTCAACAGGAAAACGTATAAAAATTGTCCGTGATGATATTATTAGTTGCGATTGATTATGGTATCAACCTTGTCTTTGAGTATTCCAGTGGTTTGTATTTTTGGCTTCCGCGTTCAGGGCCCCGTCTCAAGCTGAATGATAGTAGTAATAGTTTTTCATTAACCCTTTACTGAGAAAACATGTGAAGCAGTGATTATGACGTCATCAATGGTGTGTGTACTGGATCGATCTGGGTACTTCTTATAAATCTGACAAATATAATTGAGTAATCGGTTTCTGAATCGGTGGTCGGAAAAGGAACTGATTGCCGATACACTTGCCGGATTTGAAAAGCTTGCTCGCAGTGCTAGAAAGGAGTAAATTTCGTAATAAAAAAAACGTGCGCTTCATATACAAAACATTCAAATACTGGTAACCTACAATTGTTAGATAAATAAAACGCCTTGAACAAAATGTTATCGGACATCATCAATGGACTAAATAATATACTTATATAATTAACCATCAGGGCACGTTATTACATTGTTGAAAACATTATTGACCTTAGCCACGCTATTTTGTAGACGACGGGCTTCCGGGTCAAGACAAAAATGACACAAATTGTGTCAAAATTTGATTGGTCCGGGCGGCGCCGTGAGCGGGTAGTTAGAATTTTGAATGGAAAACGCAACGTTAGCACAATTTAATGTACCGTTAAGTTCAGAATATCATTTCACAGAAAGTTCGTGCACATTCAAGCATTATTCCATAATTTCTGATTTAGGTACAAAATACGCATGCAGTCTTAGCTTAGGGCACGGTCCCAATACTACAAATGCGCTGTTCTGGAGAGGTAGTCGTAGCCAATTCGACCACCTCGATAGGTGCTGTGTGGTTACTTGGGGTAGTACAGGGGGCTGTGTTACATGGCATGGCGAATCGACAAAAGGGTGGTTGCAACTTCTGGTACAAGGGTTGTTTTCATAAAAAGGGTGGGTTTGGTTTAAAAAATAAAGTCACAGTGTTAATGATTGGAACTCAGTGAAAGTTTGAACTAGGAATGTATTTTAAATTATTCACTACTTTATGTCATTCATGGAAAACCACGGCCCACTGACCCTGTTAGTTGGAGTTGATTTGTGTATTTGGCATCACAATTCACCAAATTCTTTCAAGAATAAAGCATCTTGATTGTAAATTGTGTAGACAAAATGGCAGAGCTTCTTTGAAATTCTTGTTAGGTAAGTATGGGAGGGGGTACAGGAGCGGTTGGCATAAAAAGGGTGCTAGTGTTTAAAAAAGGGTGGCTGGGTTGGTACCAGATGAGGGCTGTGGGTGGTAAAAAAGGGTGCCGTTGGTAAAAAGGGTGGGTGGTACCAGAGGCTGCTGGTAAAAAAGGGTGCTTTGGTAAAAAGGGTGGGGCAAGGGTGGGATTGGGGGGGACCCCACTCCACCCACGGGCAAGGTGTGCGGCATGTGCATGTGTAAATCAATTATAAAAGGTGTGGCTGCAAATGGTAGCATTTAACTTAGTTAAACTTTTTTTGTTCTTGATGCAAAATAGTTATTTATAAAATACTTTGAAAATATTGTAATTTGTTAATAACAGTGCTAATTTTGCAAACACATATATGAAAATTGACCATGTAGAACATGTTGTAAAAGGACAATGGATAAGTTTTTTTTTAACGTCCATTAGTACAAAAGAATAGGACTCGGGACATTCAACTGCTTAAACTGTTAAACGAAAGCATTTTGAAAAGCCTAAAGAAACCACCATTAATGATTTGGACATTTTCGTCAAGTGTCGGATCATTGTCATAGACAAATCTTATTGAAATTGTGTACATATAACATTATAATAGGGTCTTCAAACAATCCAGATTCAGTGGCCAGGGTCACTGACCATGGTGACCATGCTCTGTACACTGTACACCCTCAAGCCGTAAAGTTACTACTGCACCTATACCTGGAGTAGTTAGGGGTTCTGGTTCATAGGAACCATCAGGCCTCCGCTCAGGTGGTGCTTTAGGGACTTGCCCAGGACCAATACTAGGTACGCAGGATGTAGGATAGGGGCTGTATTCACCAAGAATACGGGATATTTTAACCCTTAAGAGGAACTGCACCACTGTTCAAAAAATATTAAGGCGGCCCCTGGACATTTGCTTGGAAGGTCAAAACTAAAGCCTGAGTGTGATAAGGCAGTAAACTTACGTAAAGTAGATGGGTATCCAAATGTATATTAAATTGTTACTGTATTAAGGTTAAGGTACTGATAAACAGGACTTGGAGGGAAAATCAAGTATCGTATTAGGACTATTGTATTGATTTTTTTGAAATTGCCCCTGTTCTCAGGAAAATTTAACAAAAATTGCCCCTGGTGCGCTGTTATTTGAGCTTTGGACTACATATTCCATAAAATCAATTATTGGTGTATAGAGTGACACATATGCATAAAAATTAAATGCAAATTATTACCCAAGTTTGCTCATATTTGTAGTGTATTCAAATCCACTTGCTGCTACCGCAGTTAGTAGTGTTGGTCGTTCACAGATACTGCCATCTTACACAGTAGCATAACAGGCAGAAGGTTAGGGGGATTTGCCTGGCACAGAGGACTTTAAATGCAAAGAAAAAGCCTTGTGAAAATCATGCTAAATTCCGCCTTTCGCCTGCTCACCAGAAATGCTCACCTCCAACAAGGAAAATCGCTCAAACCACCTGCCATCGGAAAATTGCCTCAAAACTGGGAAGTTCCCCTATGACAAGACCCCTGTATTTCTGCCCCATGCTCTTTTTTGAAAAAAACCCCCCACCAAACAGTATAATGTGAACCTCAACACCACACCACCACGCGAACAAATCGGGAAAATGAACGTGTTTCCCCCCTAGCACCACGGCTAGCACTCATATCTTCCATGGCCGTACACATTTCCGCACCGCCGTACAGCGTGCTTGGAAAATCACCCATTGCACTAGTGGGCTCACGGCGGGGAAAAAACCGGGAAGACGGAAGCTCATTGCCGGGAAATCTGCCGACTCGCGGGAAATTTGAGTGACGCAAAAGAAAAGAAGAGAAAAAAAAATAAGGAAATAATCAACGAAAAATTGTGATATAAACAAGGAAAAATCAAGTAAATAATCAAAGGAAACAAGAGTAAAATAAACCATCATTGAATAATAAAAGTAGGGGAAACTGAGTCTTGAGTACCAGTTGTGTTTATTGCTTGATAACATCTGAGACGAAAATAGCGACGTCTCGGGATAAAATCACCACAAAATCTAGCGCAAAGGAAAAGCACTGTAGCAAATGTCTATCAATGTCATTAGCGCACGAGGTGTATCACTTTCAGTATCAGCTCCAGTATCAACCGGTCGATCTGTGTATTATTTAGAAATGGTTCGTTGAAAATAATTTAAATGCGAAAAGGAATAACAATAGTGTTCTGTAGATTACATACATATTTGATGGATCTGTTAAATTTTAATATAAAATTTAATAAAGGATAAAAAATAAACTTATTCCCCACGTTGCTGAATCTAGCAAAATATGACATCAATCTGCATAGCAAAACGGGTGATGGTGCTGTCTTACAAACAGCTCGTCTTCCACACTCTTGTGTGAAATAACATGGGGAGGCTTGAAACAAAATTTCAAGTCAAATCAGCAAAACAGTCAGAACTTGATATATGGTGTAAGTAATCTTAGCTTTTCCCGTTGTATTTTGTGTATGTGGTAACATAAATTAAGGGTCGATTAGGCACAATCTATACGATACAGAGCTTACCATATCGCTTAAAGTGTTAAAAAATGCGCACCAAATAGCTTCAATGCAACGCGATTTTTCAAAAAGCCCAGGCAACACAACATCAATATGCAAGATCAGAATCAACTGAGATTCAACGCTTTGTTCTATGCTCCACCGGAGTGAAAAAAAGGTGAGACTGTGGGGTTCTGATTTAAGGGGCCATTTAAAACTTAATCAATTCTAAGTTTCACTCTGATTATAAATTCATATTTTTGATTACATGTTTGGGAATAGCATTATTCTTTTTTGACATTTTTTTTATGTTGTAAATTTCTCCACAATTTGACCCGCAAATTCAGTGCCCTCAGATCATTTTATTTAGAGGTATGATATTGCCAAAAGAATGTAACTGTCCCAAACATTTTAAAAGATATCGCGGTTAGTGTCACCTTTCGCCCAATTTTGTGAATGATAGGCCTCCTATGACCTTTGACCTTGACATGTTCCCTTTGACCTTCAATAAACAAATGAGGGTTTGCATATAATATCCATAAACCAGCACATTTGGTTCCAATTGACCTCCAACTTTTCAACCCGGTCATTTTTACATTTTTAGCTCTCTTACAACTTGACCTCACATGACCTTTTACCAGTGGTATGTGACTTTTACCTCATCACAAATGATGGATCGCACATTGCACCTATGACTGAAGTTTAGTTTAAATCATTAAGTATGCTATCTTAACGGCACATTTACCCTTTTCACAACAACAACAGATACATTATACAACGACATCCACAAGCAGACGACAGACAACAGCATTGGACAAAGTGATCCTATGTGTTTCCCTTCCTAATGCAGGCGACGCACAAAGGGTTAGTGAGTTATGCAGTTAGGCTAGGTGTATATAAATGCCGTGATGGTACTACATTCAAGGTGAACAGTGTGTTTTATACTTGTATTCTTATTTTCTCTAATCTGCTGCTATCTGCTGGCTTTTTTTTTTCTTTAATTTTTTTCCATTTGTTTGATTTTTTATTTTAGTATATGATAAAAGCTCAGGGCACCTTGCCTTGTGCAAAAGACAAAAAAACAAGAATGGACTGAAATTTGGGAATAGCCTTTTCTCAAGGATCCAGATGAAAACTAAGGTGCTAAAATCATCATTGAACATAACCCTTAACAGTTCTGAATTTGTCCAAAGCAAGCCCCAACTTATTAAGCTAGTATTTGATATTCATATCAACAAAAACCTAATTTTTTTTAGAATGCTCTTTTACGCTTTTTGGTATTGGAAAGTTGCATGAATAATATTTAACACCAATAAAGAACACAATATAAGTGTCGTAATTGGACTCTTTAACACCTGGCCCAGAGATGTTTCACCCAGTGCAAAAATAGATCACAGGTGAGTTCCCACAGTGAAGATCTGTTCCAGGTAGCGATAATTCAAAAGTATCGTCCGTCATTCTCACTTCCATTTCATTCCATCTGTTAGTTACTATATTCCATTACCTTGCAGCCTACTGAACTGGGGCAGGGAATCCACATCTGCAATGGGAATCCCCAGGCATGCTCCTATTTTAGGGCTTTGCTGAATTTTTTGTTGTGTTAACAATTTAGAATCGGCACTGGATGTATATAGATGCTCTCAGAGCTTTGCTGCAAACAACTGCAAAACTACTTTGAATTTTCATTGCGTATTTGATTTTTAGAGCATTTTTGTAAATTTCTTAAGGTTGCTTGTTCCATTTATGTCCATCATGTTTTCCACTTGATGGAGAGCCTGACCCTGCACATAATGCCCCATCAAGTACCGTGGGAACCGATGTGCAGTTTTGACGGTAAAGCAATAATGCATTTGCAAGCCCTATTCAATACTGTGCTAATATTGATGGTTAAAACCACTAAACGGCATTTTTTTGTTTATATCTTGGTAATGAAATGGATTTGAGGGCTCAAATTTCAGAACAAAAATCTACCTGTCATCTGATATCAAAATCGACACTACTCACTACAACTTCCAGTTAAATCAAGGGGGTCCCCAAGAGATCCTAACACGCACCTTTAAACTAAGAACCTATAAAGGGAAAAAATGGGTTTAACTTGATACTTACAGGTATAGCGTGTGAAATCAGATTTCCTGTATAGCGTACATGATAAGCCATTTGGTACTTTGTTTTTCAATTAACAAAACAATATAAAATTAAAAAAGAGTATAGAATCCCATGTTATCCATAGCTTTTCCACGGGGAAGAACAACAAGCAACATGCTTATTTTTCTTCAATGTTTCATTTGCTGCATAGTCCAAAAAAGAAAAAAGTGCTTTTCAAAACTAACAAACAGTACATGCAACTTTTTAAATGCTATATAAACAATGTTATTTACAAACAACTTTGGCGGGTCGCCAGGCATAACTTTTACATGGAAATAAGAACAACATTAAAAGCTTTAAGGAGTAGATGGTTTTTTCTAGTTTGAAGTTGCACTTTAATTACAGAAAAACAGTATAAAAAAGATATATAACTGATTTAAAGTAGATGTTTGATACATGAGTATAGATTTGCATATAACCAATCACCTATATACAACTTGATTTCCCGTTGACCTTTGACCTTGGTAATGTGACCCTTGACCTCACATAGTTTGTAAGCTTAATTTAAACGTAGGTTACATCTTCATCATTGGTCAAATAAAACGAAAATAGACAAGGGGCGCTCGAATTGGGCGCAAAAATATGTAAAAATCATCCCAAAGTTAAAAGCTTAATTTCATGTAAGTAAAACTCCCTGTCATTTCAATAAAGAAAAAGAAAAAACGCCAATTGGGCCGCAAAATGTGTTAAAACTGGGCGCAAATGTGTAAACACTGCATCCCTACGTTACGATCTTTAATTTGATGTACGTAAAACTCTGTCATTTCAAATAAAGAAAATAGAAAAAAACACCCAATTGGGCGCAAAATGTGTTAAAACTGAATCCCCAAGTTATAAGCTTTAATTTAACATAGGTTACACCTTCCTGTCACTTCAAATAAAATAGAAAAGGCGCCCAATTGGGTGCAAAATAATGTAAAAACTGCATCCCTAAGTTACGATCTTTATTTGAATGTACGTAAAACTCTCCAGTCCTTTCAAATAAAGAAAATGAAAAAAAAAAACGCCCAATTGGGGGCCAAATTGGTTAAAATAGAAAAGGCCGGCCCAATTGGGCGAAAAATATGTAAATTTTTTATTTTTAAGGTTGTGTTGTAAGCTTTATTTTAACGTAGGTTACACCTCCATGTCATTTCAAATAAAGAAAATAAAAAACGCCCAATTGGGCGCAAAATGTGTTTAGAAAGAGGGAATCCCCAAGTTTAAGCTGAACTAAGATGTAGGTTACACCTTCCTGTCATTTTCAAATGAAGATGTTACCTAAATTTTCGTCTTAAATAATATCCCTTCCGTTTTTTGCCTTTCACCATTGTCATATACCTCTTGCTCACCGTAGTTTAACTCTACGTGGCCTGATCATTCTCTTACTTATAACTCTCCTATTTTTACTCACCCTTTATCTATCCCTGCAACGTTTTAACCTAACTCCCATTTCCCAGCCAGTCTTGGCAGAGACTAAAATCAAAGAAATGCTTTTTAAGGCCATTTAAAACATGCAATGATGTTATTCTTTGTCTGAAATTGCATCGCATTACACACCCAACACTAAAACTCCAAAATTAATAGTAGTACGTAGATCATTTTCATAAAAGAAACATTTAATGAAATGACCTTCAGCTATAGAAATAGACTCCTTCGCAATTTTGAGAGCAGTGGTTTCTATAGTCGGGTCGCTAAGGCGACCCGACAAAAAAGTGCTGGCCTTCCTTCAGACCACATGACAAAATTTGCCAACTGGAAATTTTTTGTGGGAGATACTTCCTGTGCCACGTTTTGGTCACTGGAAGGCTCAATTCATGAAGAACTATGTGCTTACATGGATGATTGACTAAATGTGCACAAGGTTATTACTTCAAAAAGGTCAATTCTTTTGGGTTGTCTTATTGCTGAGAGGGGCATTCACACTGGAAGGTGGGATGGGTGTTAAAATGCCCTCCATAAAAACCTCATTTTAGGTAGATTTTCAGTGCCGCAGGATTCTTCATTTTAAAGTTTATTGGTTCAAAAACTCCATTTTCTCTCAAATTTATCTAGCCTAATTTGTCCTCCAAATATTCAAAATTTGATATAAATCAAAGTTCCTAACCCTTGTTTCTGCATAAGAAAAATAGGCCCATTCAGTTTTTCTCGGGGGTTGTAAACCTGGCACGAGCCCAGGTACTGCGCAAGTTACAAGGGTTCTCGGCACCAGTTAGTAGGCAAGTGACCCTATATGAGATCAGAAGAAACTAATGAAATGTACCCTATCACCAGTAAGTTCAATGTGCGGGTACCCAACCTGAGACCAAACCTATTCCAATAGACATTGCTCTCCGAGCTCAGGACCAGGCAATATTTACCATTGGAATTTTATCATAGGGTTTTTACACTCTATTTTAGCTTTTTAGGACTGTTTGTTCGTGTTGTGCAGGATATTAACACAAAATCGAAATTCTAACAGATTCCTGCTAATTTTATAATGATCTGAGAATGAAAAGTAAA
The DNA here is from genome assembly GCA_023653785.1 of Ophioderma brevispina. NCBI lineage: Eukaryota > Metazoa > Echinodermata > Ophiuroidea > Amphilepidida > Ophiodermatidae > Ophioderma > Ophioderma brevispina. Next base: position 8,986 of record JAMKCH010039233.1, read on the forward strand.
ATTTGACACCCTATGTAGACTGACAGAGACATAAGTCGCATTTGAGACCCTATGCAGTTCATGAGTCCTTCCCTATAGTTCCCTGGTAGCACGTTTTTTTGTAAACTCAGGTGGTTACCCGACCAGAATACCCACTTACAGTTACCCCCCCAATAAAAAAAAAGTTGCCCATGTTTGAATTCTGGCTAACAATACTCCCCCCCCCCTAAAAAATAGAGTTGCATTCCCCCCTGTGTCAGTAACCTTTCAAATTAGCTCCCTCAAATTCTGGATACTGGAGAATGGCATTAACATAAACTTTTTAAAGGAAGATGCAAATTACACTGATGGCAGTTTGTGGGGTTAAGAATTATGATGTGATGGACTCAGCAGGATTTTAGGATTCATATTTTTGTGTGCTCTGTATCACAAGTCATGGTAATGGCTTGTGGTGGTTTGTCAGGATTTGTTCAGTAGTGTGATTACCGGGGACGCGGTATCAAGGATACGGACGACTCCTAACACGCCCGCTATTGAGGCTGGGGCGGAATGGGCACAGTCAGGGGTTTACCCCCTACTCTATTCGACACTGACTGCGATGTACGATATACAGTTGTGACTCTATGTACACGGGACCGACGGACTTCTAAGTCCCCTCGAAGGACGGGATGCTTTCATGATCCATTTGCCCAATTCCAAGTGAACCATTGGAGGAGAGCGGTATTCTGTATTAATTCAATAGCTGGTATACAGATCAAATCCAGAAATTGGTCAGTACCCGAAATATAAATCCATAGCAATGCGCCACGACAACACGGCTTCGGACCCTGGAATTTTGATGGTAAAATTTGACCCAGAGGCAAGCACCCTAACCGCTAAGGCCACGCTCTCCCACAAGCGTTAGGATTCTATAGCATTACCGGGTTAAAATTATGCCTTATTTAAAGCTTGCAAAGCAGTTCCTTCAATTAAAGATGGGTAACCCAATCAACAATTTAGTACACAGTCCCCCCCCCCACTTTGAGATTTTAGTATGAGAGAACGGTCATATTTCTTATTACTCCAGGAAAATTTAAAGACTGGGTGGTAAGGGTTTCCTTTTCGGTTTATAACAAAAATGTTCCCATATCTGGTCGGACTTACATTAATTAAACACACGCTGTCCTATAGGCCAATATGACACGAAATCAGCTGGCTGGAACTCAGCTTACAACATAAATGTTATTCCCTGGTAGAGATTAACGATATTTGTATCGGACATCCGATCGGAGGCGATTATTCAAAAATCGGCAAAAAATCGGATCGGCAAAAATATGTCAGATGCTGCCGATTCTCAGCTGATTACTGAATGAATGAAAGGGATGAAGTATAATGGGTATTTTACCAGTTTTTAAGTAAAAACTGAGACAAGAGTTAATTTCAAAAGGTTAACCTTTCCCCAAAATTCCTCATCGGACATTAAAGCAAATGTGGACTGCACAGATTGTTGATTATAATCATATCCCCATTCATAAGTTTAAGAATTTGATATAGTGAATATATGGGGCAAATCATCCGATCGGATTATGTGTGTGTGATCGGCCATACTACAAAAAAAAAATATCGGCCATAGGATCGGCATAGGAAACCCTGGATTTTGGTTAATCTCTAACCCAGGTCATGGGACTTGGTGCCCAAAGGGTCCCAGGTTAGAGAAGACCAAAATTTGGCAAGTTTTCTTCTTCCCCTCTACCTCATTCCTTCAAGAAACAGATGTGCATTATGGAACCCTAATTAAGACCACTGAATCTCGCAATCAAAAATCCCACAGCTTAGTGAGAAAAATGCCACTATGTCCCAGATTGTAGCGATTGTGTCATCAAAACAAAGACACCTGTGCACACTGTCATAGAGTGGTTTCCCCCGGTCTGGGATGGTGCGGCCAAGGGTCCCGGGTTTTCAAGACCGACCTGAACTGGCAAACTTTTCTTCTTCCCCTCTTCCTTCATTCCTTCATCCCTCCCATGAGATAGATTAGAAATACAGTGTGGTGTTAGCATTTTTTGGGCTTTGGATACTCTCGAATAGCTAGCTGGACTGTTTCGCTCAAAATCTTGCAATCAGACGTTTTCTGTGATATGCTTCCATGTGAAGAAAAAAATATCATATGAAAAATTGGACCATGATCAGGTCACCCACCTTTAAGAAACCAAACTGCCAAAAAACTCATTTTACCACGATCATTAGAGGGAGGGACTGTTCAATTGCAAAAGAATTTTTGTTAATCCTTGAAAGACTGTCACCCACATAGCTTAATTAATTTAAAAGTTTCTTTAACAAGGTTTCAACTTTAAGCATCATGTTATGTGTAGTAGCTTGATTCTCTTGTTTAGTCAGTAATACTTCATAAGTTTTGTGGAAAATGATTTTTAGCATATCCTGTCATCAGGATTGAGATACTTTGAAAACTCAATTACAAATGAAGTAACAAAAACTTACAATGGCACCAGGTGCAAAGGGTTTTCAGGTGTGGAATGACCTGGGACAATACTTGGCATGCAGATGAAAAACCAGGTAAACTTTACGCTCTTTATACACCACCATATGGTAAAAAGAGACAAAGTCTTTAGTCTTTCAGCTTAAATTTATTCCAATTGGAAATGTCTTTACAGAAGTTTTCACTCATTTTATGCTCATACTCCGTTACATATCAATCATACAATACTCATTTGCCATACTTCACATTTACTCACACGTACAATCCACACATATCACACTACCCTCATTCACTCACATCCTAATGCGCACCACACTCTCACTTTTACTCACTCACCTATATCTTAGATAATTTTCTCACACCCTCAAAGCTCATCACTTTCACTATACTTGCTCACACTCTAGCTCACTCAATCACTCAATCACTCACTCACTCACACTCACTCACTCATTAACCACTCACTATTTACTCACTCTAGCTCAATCACTCCTTGCTTACTCATTTACTCACTCTAGCTTACTCACTCTAGCTTACTCGCTCACTCAGGCTCACTCACTCTAGCTTACTCCCTCACTCACTCAATCTAGATTGCTTACTCATTTACTCACTCTAGCTTACTCCCTCACTCTAGCTTACTCACTCACTCTAGCTTACTCACTCACTCAGGCTCACTCACTCTAGCTTACTCACTCTCTCTGGCTCACTCACTCTCTCACTCACTCACCACATGCCACCATACTCCCACACACCATAAAAAATCCTTTTTAACAGCATTTTTTATTTGAAATGGTTTCTTGTGAATGATTAAAAATACACTTCCTTGTCTCCTCAGGTCACAAATTAATTTGGAAATGAGTGAAGAATTATTACTATGCAACTTTCTTTGTGTGCTAACTTCCACCATTTTTGCGGTCAAACAAACTGCAGATTCACCGCCAAATGTGCAAGCTATCAAAACAAGTACAATCCACCCTAATCGCGCAGTTGTTTAAAATTGACAAACTCCACCGCAAAAATAAATCCCTCCCAATGCTTCACTCATCTTTGTTGACTGAAGGCTAATCGGATACGACAAATTTTCTCTACTTACAACAGGAAGCCGGGTGAGAGACCGACTTATAAAGGTCTGATATATAACAAACATGGCAGCGCATGTATTATTGTGTCCAACAACTTCCTTCCCCCCTAGAAATGAAGGCATGGCATTACTTAATAGTGCCGTCAAGATTTTCTTTGCTTTGTCAGCTTTATATTTATCTTAGAAACAAACAAAAAGAAAAACAAAAAATGGAGAAGTGCCCTTGTCAAAATGGTAACCTTAAAGTGTGTGGGTCATCCACTGACACAAGACCCAGTGATGAAAATTCCTGTTCTACGGGTGAAAAGCCTTTCAGGTAGGCTTGGTTGGACTTTTACCACAAAAAAAAATTATAAAATTTGTATTTTTTACCACTTTAATCAATCCATTTTTGCAAAAAAAGACTGATTTGAAATGCATACACCAATCTTTTTTTTTTTAAATTCAAATTTCTAAAAGGCTAAATCATGGTGTGTTCTGTGTTGGGCCCTTTGAATACAGGTGTTTTTGTGTGTGTGTTTGTTTGTTTGTTTTTTGTCACTTCAAGTTGAAAATGCAATTTTCAGAGGCTTCAAAGCATTCTATCAATATAGTGTACTGTGTATTTTTGCAGGGAGTTGAGTGTTTTCACAGTTAAGGTACCTATCAGACTGCAGAAATTTATTGTCCAATTTTTTGAAAATGTGGGATACAGTTTATATAACTTTTCACATCATTTACGAGTATAGGTACGGAGAAATAAAAAGTAAGCGTTTGTTTTGTGTGTGTGTGTGTGTGTGTGTGTTAGTGACCAATTAACTTTTCATTTAATAACATTTTTATGCTCTAAATGTTCACTGTCTTGGTATATAATTGTAACATTTCAAGTATTGTTGTCACATTGGGAGGTAGTACATACATACATACAATATTTATATTGCGCCTTATCATGGAATTTCAAAGCGCATTACAAATGGCCTTACACTACAACTTACGATACAAACAAAAATACATCGGTCCTCGGACCGCTTGTGTCGCCTGCCGTCGCGGTTAGTGAATGATAGGCCTAACACGACCTTTGACCTTGATATGTGACCTTGGACCTCAAAACAAATGAGGGTTTGCAAGTAAACTCCATAAACCAAGTTTGGTTCCACTTGAACTTCAACTTTTCAAATGAGGTCAATTTTACATTTTCAGCCTATCTTACAACTTGACCTCACATGACCTTTGACCTTGGTATGTGACCTTTGACCTCATCAACAAATGAGGAATCCCATATTGCACCTATGATTCAAGTTTGGTTCTAATTGAACTTCAACTTTTCAAATGAGGCCAATTTTACATTTTCAGCCTATTTTACATTTTTTTTTTTTTTTTTTTTCCGTTTGGCATTTTAAAATATTTTTTAAAGAAAATCACTCAAAAATTTGAATTGTATATATTTGATTAAAAACTCATACCTCCCAGCACTATTTGTAAAAAATACATCGGTCCTCGGACCGCTTGTGTCGCCCTCCGTCGCGGTTAGTGAATGATAGCCTAACATGACCTTTGACCTTGGTATGTGACCTTTGACCTCATCAACAAATGAGGAATCCCATATTGCACCTATGATTCAAGTTTGGTTCTAATTGAACTTCAACTTTTCAAATGAGGCCAATTTTACATTTTCAGCCTATTTTACAACTTGACCTCACATGACCTTTGACCTTGGTATGTGACCTTTGACCTCATCAACAAATGGGGGATGCCTTGTTACACCTGTGACCCAAGTTTGGTTTAAATCCATCAAAGTATGAGGATA
>JAMKCH010039234.1:0-24983 GCA_023653785.1 Ophioderma brevispina
TAGAAAGTTGTTCTGTCAAGAAATTTTTTGGGCAAGTAAATGTTTGTTGCAATCAATATTGTATTTTGCCATTCTTTTCTTCATTACATTTGGTGGTTACCAGCTTCTCATTTTTTGTGTAAATGGGTTCTGCGTGTTTCCTCTGATTGTTGGGTCATATCTTAAAAACCTATTGACTCTACCTTTATGATTTTCAGGAATAATTAGCTAACAACCCATCTTACCTTACAACAAGAATAAGTAGTCACGACGTGCTTTTGTTTCAAACTATGGCGCCTGCAACATGTGTTGCGTTTTTTTGGGACCACGGTCATAGGTTCTCAGACTTGTAATTGTAAAAACATAATCCGTATAAGTCAATGTCTTTAGAGATGGCCTTCCCAATGACGAGCGCTCTCAAAAACCCACTGACCCTGAGACTCTGCTTGTAGGACGCATTTAATGCATTTGTTTATACTTGTTTTATGAATATGATTTTTCATGAGTTCATTGTGTGTAAAATTAGCCTTTTTGAACATGGCAGCCAAATTGTAGGCAACTGCCCAGATTGGGCAAAGCATTTCAAAAATATTAATGGTCACCCAATTTGATATTATTAAAATGTTCCAGCTTGTAAGATAAAGCAGAAGAGTGTCTGTACGCATATAAACATTTCTGTGTAACAAACTCAATGAACACTTTTTATCAACGATAGCCTCATACAGTGACACAAAATCATTTAGCGGCAGTCACAGCTTGATATAGTTGTTTTATTTCAGTCGAGTAATTCATCTACTAAAGCTTTTAAATGTACCTTTCTGTGTCCAAGAGTTGCGACATATATTACTACATGGCATATGGAATCATTCTGATAATTTTTTCATCACAAGTTTTTATCAAAACCTACTTTAGTAACAAAAATTTGAAATGCAGTATGTATAATATTTTTTCAAAGAAGTCCGAACCAACACAATCAAAGTCACAGACTTTACAGGTACGATTTTTTGTGATAATATCATTGTTATCAAGAACCCGATCAACTACTAGTGTACGGACTTACTTTGTACTTGGAGAGTGTTGTGTGTGTGTGCTTGCATGCACGCTTCCTTAACTCCTATATTTTTATGACCACAGTAGGCCCATAGTCCAGAGTTTGACTATTTTAACATCTGAGCTTTGTTCACTTCATGACTTTTGTTTGGTGCTCTTCTAATAATACCATGTTAATTAAACCTGCCCCCAACTTTTTTCCCTTGTATTTTAGAAAGATGGAAATCCATCGCATGAAAGAGCACTGTTCTGTCTGTCGTCCTGTCTGTCTGGCTGGGAATGGATGATGTGTGCATTGGATTATCTGTTCTTGTCCACCAAGGTCAATGATTTGCCAACTTCTTTCTGTGGTAGCTATTTCACACAGTTGTTTTGCCCCCATACAAATGGTCTCTTTTATTTTTAGAAAAGATTTTAAGAGCATGGCGACACAATTTTATTGAATACAGATATGGTGGACCAGATTATTTCTGCTCTTATTCTGTCAAAAATCAGACAAATCCATTGCGGGAATCTTTGCCATATAGGCCTACAAGTCATATTTGCATGTTATAGTCACCCTCTATATGCCGATTCTCCATAGAAAGATGTGTAAAACTAGATTTTATTAAGAAAATCATATTCGCCTGCATGAATTTTCGTAAAATTTACACAGAATGTAGTTAGTGGACTATATAACACAAATCAGTCGTCAAAACTCAGTGTCACTGCCAGCTAATTTTTTGTGTTTATTATCGTTTGTCATAATAAATGAGACTTTCAAACCATACTGTGTTCAACCAAACTTGTGTCATTATTATGTAGGTTATACAATGTCCTAACTACCCTGTCATTCAGTGCATAGTCTCAGATGTTTCCCTTGTGCCCATAGAGGTTTGGAGACCTGTAAAAAAGGAACAATGTTCCCATAAATTCAACCAAATTTATAAATGTAGCTTATCCACATTATACTACGTTCCCCATGTCTCACTGTCCCAGAGGTGCTGTAGGGGTAGGGAATATAATAAAAATGCAACTTAGTCATAAAACTTGTCCATTGCTATTTGAAACAACTTGTTCATCCATTTGTTCTTATGCGCTGCATTTAAATTTTTCAACTTTACACCCCAATCATGCTACTGATTAGTAACCCCATAGTAAACCATTTCCATTTGGTTGTTGTTGGTGTTTTTTTGTCCACAGTTACTTCTGCTTGCAAGAGCGCATTCCAGCTGCATAGACGACTGCACAAAACCACGATCTATCTGGTTTATGCATCAATGCTGAAGAGTATAATGTGGATCCTACAGAATTGTGCCGTTTGCTGGTAAGACAGTGGCGGAGGGATTTAGCACAGCTGTGCTGAAACTGACCTTCACTAAGGAATACAAAGCCTACCCAAATTGAAATTCAGGGCTTGATATATCCCGCATGCAATTTATTGATTTCAATACAACACCGTCCTACCGCAACAAAATGGTGACATGTCTTCCTTACTGCTCACGAAAAAATATGGTGTTCTATCAAGTAATTTCTCCATAGGCCAATTCAAACCTTGTGGGAGCCAATGTTAGTGAACAATCACACACCTCTTCAAAACCAGGAACAAATTTGCTAGATTCCTCTCCCTAATACCAACACCAATTTAGAAATAGTGACTATGTCACTGAAGATGAGGATTATGGAGATGGGAGAATTATATAAGAACTGAAAACATGCTTGCGTGGATCCAGATGCTGCTCCTCTTATGAGAGAGAATACACGGGTTACCACCACCCGCCGCATATATGATAACTGCTCAGCATGATGTACTGAGAGATGATGGTATAATGTAGTACAATCGACTGAAAGAAGCTTGATGCAATCACATGGAACACTATGAAATGGTATTCCCGTAATTTCTCACTTTTTGGTGATCCATTTAGTCTCAATTCTGGAAAGCCAATTTATGAAAAGAATTATATAGAATTTGCACAGAAAACTATATGAAGTATGCAGCTAGGTGGTCAAATTGGGATATTTAATATCGTATACTGAAATCTGGTTAGACCCTGTAGTATTCCAAATGTGGAATCAAGGTTTTCAATGGCATAATCCATTTTTCGACAAACTATATTTGAAATCCAAGTCCCTCAGTAACTAGAGGAGATAATAGATACCAAATGAAATCATCATTGGATAGCTCACAATTGAAATGCACATCTCTCCTGTGGATTCACTCTTATGGGTCCAATTTTGTCCTCAGATCTTGAAATCAATGTAACAGTGATTTATAGAATTTGCACAGAATAATCTCTTAAGTGTACCATATGGGGTTTGGGGAATATAAATTTCCATGACACGTGGTGCATATTATCTATTTTATTTTGTATTTTTAAACACTTTTAATAACTAATTTCCGTACCTATCAAATCTAAGCCCATGTAGTTACCGCTTCTAAGGATCGTCCGAACGAATTTTATCCCGTAATTTTCCGTAGATTTTAATTTTTTCTCTCGTATTTTTTTTTTAAATGATAAACTCCAATATTTAATCCCGTATAGTTTCCGTGTAACTTTTTTCCCCTCAAAAGTTTCCCCGTTGGGTAAGCCGTAATCGTATTTTCCATTTCCAACATATCTTCCTCATAACTCTTCAAACCCCCATTAAGTTCTCGCCATCCTGTATGTAGTTTGCAGTATTTCCTGTAGCTTAGGCCTTTATAGTTCCTATTTTCTCAATATTAAAACGTCAATATTCCATCCCGTAATTTTCCGTATTTTTAATGTCTTTCTTCTCAAAACTCCGCGGGTTAACCCGTATATCCATACCCCCTAACCCCACGCGCGGCCCCCGTCACAGCATCGCGTATTCGTATTTTTATTCCTCGTAGTTTTTGCAGCATATCGTCGGCTTAGGCCTATATAGGTCATATTTTCTAAATATTAACACGTCATATTTCATCCCGGATTTTACATGTATTTTATTTTGTTTTCTTCCTCAATCTATGTGGGGTCAACCGTAGTATCCATACCATACGAACATCAAAGCGAAATAACATGACGTGTTTTTGAGGCCGTTTTTCTTTCCCACACCGTTTGCACTATAAGGAGGTCGCTTTTGCGTAGCCGCATGTAGCGCTTACGCGTACTCGCCGTTGCCACGCGTAACCACCCGTCGCCACGCACCATGCATCCGAGCCGCTTTAGTAACGCTGTTACAAACAAATGGTTTAATTTATCATAGCAACCCAGCACATTTGGGGTGAGTTGATTTTCAGTCATTTCTGAACGGATTTCGTCCAAATATTGCGCTTACCCGTCCGGAATCCCACGCACCTTTCACGTGAATTTGGCGCAATATGGATCGAACTGACGGAGCGCCTTATACGAAACATTACCCACATACTACATACATACAACATTAGCCAATTAGGGTAGGCTACAATTCGGACAATGCCCAGTTTGGACAGATGGGTGGTGTTGTGAGCCATTGTGGTTCATTTCTTAAATTCAACAACGTACATTTTACTCCATCCCAAATTAAAGACCGAAACATATCTTGCCAATTTAAATGGCTACATTTTGTGGCAGTCTATGTGTTGTTGTCTTTCGATACAGCGAGGGATTAATTGTGGCGAGTCGGCCCATTTTTAATAAAAAAAAAACAAACATGTTACTTTATCAGGTAGCGTTACTCGGCGTGATCACTTTCGGGAGGTAGTGCATTTTGAACAATTCATTAAAATCTTAATTTTACATTTATGTGTCATGGAACTATGTTATTTTTTTTGCGCAGGGCCACTTGTCTGTTTCTACCGACAGCAGCCGATGCCATGAACTGCGAAAACTGGAACGGAATTTTTGCGCATGGTCCCGTTTCGGACGCCCTCTATAAAATACGGGGGGGGGGGGGGGGGGCATGCCAACCTGGAAAGGTTGTGTTCAGATTTTATTAGGCGCGATATTGCCTGAATTATAATTAAAGCATAATTAAAATGACTTGTATTTGTTAATTATTTATTTATTCTATTGTTTTATTTCACTTGTATTTATGTTTTAAATATTTTATTTATGCATTGTAAAAAGCCCAACCATATTGTTTTTGTTTAAATAACATTGAGTATTGTATGTTAGGTGGAGATAATTAAACTGATCATTGTTTTTTTTATTTATTTTTGTTGATTTGTTGTTTTTTATTATTTATTTTTTGAAAATTTTTAAAAAATTTTTTGTATATTTTATTCTATATTCGCCATTGTAAAACCGCCCACCATGATTGTTTCTGCATGTTGTAAATAACAATATTCAGTTTATTGTATTGTATTGTTTAGTGTTTAGGTTGAAGATTTTGTAAAGTATTAGCTATTAGTAAGGTCTCAGACGTGAAATCTTAAGGGTTATTTGGTTAGTTTTAAAGTCTCCCGGGTAGTATAACGACAGTTCAATTGCCTTTTAAATCATGAGTTTACCCTCCCCCCCCCCACCAAGGCCCATATGCATTGGTTTAATTTCCATCGGTGGTGGTTTAGGTGCTGTTATCAAACCTAGTTGTATCCAATGTTCAGTACACGACATGCACATTGATAATGAGGTGAAGATCAGACTTTATGACTCTGTAAAATAAAACATAAAAGAGGAGGACTGGGTTTACTCCATGGTGGAGATGGGTTCAATGGAAATATAGTAGCTAATATTCATTCATCTCTTATCTTCTATACCAAACTCGAACTGACATGAATTCAACAACTGGAAACTGCCCTGAGAAACCAGTGCTGCTATGATTTTGATATAAGCAGTATTAATTTGAGTATTGGTAATACTGACATAATTGGGGGATCTATTTGCAAGGTATTTCTTTTTAAAACATGAAATAGATAGAGGGAGTCTTTGTCCAAGACCCTCACAACTCTTTCACACAGTAGATAAACATTTTGATGATTAACACCTGGTATCATTTTTGTGTCCTCTGCAAAGCAGTGAGCACATTTAGGGATTGCTTTTGGTAGTGTCCGTATGTGATTTATCTTATCACAGTATATTGTTTAACATGACTTGAGCACAGGTCTTTGCAGCAAAAACTTGCATATATATACTATTTTGTCATGGGATTTCTGTTTAAATGGCAGCTCTTGCACTTTCATTTCCCCCCCCCCCCTTTTGCCTCACATGATTATATGGTAATAGAGACTGTAAACCACATTTCCTGCTTGTTGATGTCGGAATGGCCATGAGGTGTCTTGGGCCCATACATTACTTCGTTCCAGGTACATTTAGTTACAATTAGCTTTGACAAACAATTCCTGAAACAGACCTTAAAGTAATTTTCCAACTTAACAATTTGGATAAGAAAATATTCCTTACAGTTAATATGTGTAAGCCATGGGTAGTCAAATTTAGGCTATTTGGCTTCCATTTTTTTAACACTCTCAACCCTGTTAGATTGTTGTTATAGGCTGTAATCAGATCACTGGATTTTGAGATGGGCTTCCAATTCTCTTAACTCTTTCAACCCTGGTAGATTCTGTCCCGTGTGTCCCAAAAAAAACCAACACTTGGTGTCAGGCGCCATAAGTTTTGAACAAAAGCACGTGATACTTTATTCTTATGTTTAAGGTAAGATGGAACTGTTAGCCAATGCCCTGAAAAGTTCATAAATGGAGTCCAATATTTTTTAAGATATGACCCCCAGAAATCAGTAACCTGCAGGCCCCATTGAACCAAAATTGAGGGCTATAACACCCTACGGCACTGACGTTTTGCATCCAGACCACCCATCTGAATCCTCTGTCCAACCACCATTTTCCCTTTTTTAAAGATAGTGGTGCTGCCACAATATTACATATGAATTTTTCATTGGTACTAACAGCAAAAACATGCATTTTACACACTTAAAAGATCGAATTACGAATGTATGATCAACAACTCTACGTATTGTCAATAGACTGCATGGATTAGAGCTAATCATTCATCAATCAGTTTTTTTTACGGCACATCTTAACCCAAAATTTATGACAGAATGAGTATACTGAAGTTGTTATTGAGTTTTGTGTTGAAAACATGTTTTACTGCATAAAGTTAGAATGTAACGTTATTTTATAATAGCTAGTTGCAGCCCAATGCATTTATCATTTTAGTAGTGAGTTTTGTCTATGACTTAGTCCTAGTTTTTATAATCTTATGAAACATATTTTATCACAATAACTATGTTTTAAAATTAATGTTTTATTATTATCAGTTAAATAATCATTCATGTATAATGCAGTCCATTGATCCACCAGTAAAGTTGTTCTGCAAGAATTGGGGCAAGGTAATGGTGATTGCAATCAATATTGTATTTGCCATTTCTTTTTCTTCATTACCAGTTTTGTGGTTTAACCAGCTCCTCATTTTTGTAAAATGGTTTCTGCGGGTTACTTATTGTTTGGGGCATATCTTACAAACTATTGACTCTACCTTTATGAATTTTTCGGAATAATTGCTAACAGACTCCTCTTACCTTACACAAAGAATAAGTAGTACACGTGCTTTTGTTCAAACTTATGGCGCCTGCCACCAAGTGTTGCGTTTTTTTTGGACGCACGGTATAGGTTATACAGACTTGTAATTGTAAAAACATATAAGTATAGCAAGGGCTTTAGAGCTGGCTTCCGAATGAACTGTACGCTTCCAAAACCACTGACCTGAACTCTGCTTGTTAGGACTCATTTGAATCAATTTGGTTATACTGTTTTATGAATTATCAAGGAGTGCTTGTGTGTAAAATTAAGCATTTTTGAAACAGGCATGCACAATTGTAGGCGCACGCACAGATTGGGCAAAGCATTTCAAAAATAATGGTCCCCAATTTGGTATTTTTAAATGTCCACTTTGGTAATCTAAAAGCATGAAGATGTCCTGGTACCATATAATACATTTCGTGTAACAAATTCCCAAGCCTTTTTTTGGATCAACAATTCCATCATACGTGCCCATTCATATTAGCGTCACAGCTTGATATAGGTTGAGTTATTTCATTCGAGTAAGGTCCATGCTACTAAAGCTTTAAATGTATTTCTGTTTCCCTAAGAGTGCAGACAGATATTACTACATGCATCTGAAGCATGCTATAATTTATTCTCATCACCAAAAGTTTTTATCCAAAACCTACTTTTGTACAACAATTTGAAATGCAGTATGTATAATATTTTTCCAGAGTACTGAACCATACACAATCACAGTCACGACTTTACAGTTTTTACGATTTTGGATATAGCATTGTTTATCAAAACCCAAAACTATACTACTATGACGGACTTCTTTGTACTTTGGAAGTGTTGTGTGTGTTGTGCTGCATGCACGATTCTGAACTCTATATTTTTTATTGACCACAGTACGGCCCATAGTCGGTCATATGTTGACTATTTTAAACCCATCATGAGCTTTGTTTCACTTCGCATGAACTTTTTGTTTGTGTACTGAAAATAAATACAATGTGAAGTAAAACTGCCCCAAAACTTTTTTCCCTTTGATTTTTAGAACGATGGAAAGCCATCGCATGAACAAGCACTGTATATGGTCTGTATGTCTGTCTGTCTGGTGGATGGATGATGGTTGGATGTATAACGGTTCTGTCCACACAAAGTTCAATGTTGTGGCCACTTCTTCTGTGGTAGCTATTTCACACATTGTTTGACCCCGTACCAATTGTCTTTTATTTTTACGAAAGATTTTAAGCACTGGCTACCACAATTGATGAACATATATAGGTAGGGACTTATTTCTGCTATTATCTCCTGCAAAAATCAGACACATCCTCTTGCGAATTCTGCCATATAGGCCTACAAAGGTCATGATTTTGTCATTTTATAGCACCCTCTATGTGCCCCTTCCCATAGAAAGATGTGGAAAACTAGATTTTTAAGAAAAATCATATTCGCCTGCAAATGAATTTGTAAAATTTACACAGAATGTAGTTAGTGGACTAATATAATTCAACATCCGTTGTCAAATCAGTGTCCCAGCATAATTGTTTGTTTTATTATTAGTTTTGTTAATAATGAGACTTTCAAACAGCTGTGTTCACTAAACTTTGTCAATATTTGTAGTTATCACAATGTCCCTCTACTCATGTCATTCCGTGCATGCTCTCAGATGTTTCCCTGGGTGCCCCATAGAGGTGTGGAGAACTGTAAAAATGAACATGTTCCATAAAAAAAAATTTCAACCAAATTTATAATGTACTTATCACATGATAGCTATCCATTCTTCAATGTCCCAGAGGTGCTGTAGGTAGGCATATAAAACATGCAAAATTGCCATAAACTTTTCCAATTAGCTATTGTGAACCAAACTTGTTTCATCATGTGTTTCATCATTCTCTGCCATTAAATTTACCAACTTCTAAACCCATCATGCTACTGATTTAGTAAAACCCAGAGTAACCCATTTCATTGGCTTGTGTTGTTGTTTTTTTTTGTCACCGTTCGTCTGCTTGGCAAGAGCCTTTCCACTGCATAGACGGTCTGCACAAGCCACGATCTGGTTTATGCCTCAGCTGAAGAGTATAATGTGATCCTACAAGATTGCAGTTGCTGGAGACAGTGGCAGGATGGAAAAGTTAAGCATCAGCTGTTGCTGTAAGACCTGACCTTCAATAAGGAATCCAGCACTACCCAAATTGAAATTTCAGGGCTTGATATATGCCCGCATTGCATTTATTGATTTCAATACACCGTCCTACCAACAAATGGTGACATGTCTTCCTTACTGCTCACAAAAAATATGGGTGTTCTATTCAAGTAATTACCTCATAGGCAATTCAAAACTTGTGGAGCCAATGTTAGTGAACAATCACACATCTTCAGAAACCAGGACAAAATTTGCTAGATTCCTCTCCCTAATACCAACACAATAGAAAGTGACTATGTGCCACTGAGAACTAGGAGGATGGAGATGAGAATTATAAAGAAACTAGAAAACATGTTCTTTATCAATGCTGCTCCGCGTATGAGAGAGAATCCCAAGGGTTACCACCAGCATTATGATAACTGCTCAGCATGATGTACTGAGAGATGATGGTATAATGTATGTCCATCGACTGAAAGAAGCTGGAGTTCAAGTCACATGGAGACACTATGAAGATGGTTATTCACGTATTTTCTCACTTTTTGTGATCCCATTAAGTCTCAATTCTGGGAAGCATGTATGAAGATAATTTTATAGAATTTTGTTGCACAGAAAAATATAGGGAAGTATCCCGATATGGGTAGTCAAGATTGTGAGATTTTAATCCGTTCTTAATCCTGGTTAGACCCTGTGAAGTATTCCAAATTTGTGGAATAAGGTTTTTCAATGAATTCCATTTTTTCGACAACTATATTTGACCTCCATATGCCATCATTAACTAGAGGGAAATAGAATACCCAATGAAATACAGCATGGGTATAGCGTTCAAATGAAATCACATCTCTCCTGTTGATTTTCACTCCTTATGGGTCCAATTTGTCCTCAGATCTTGAAATCATGTACAATCTTCTAGAATTTGGGTCACAGAATAATCTCTTAAGTGTCCATATGTGTTTTGGGGAATTAGATTTTTGCATGACACTGGTGCATATTTATACTAGTTTATTTTGTATTTTAACACTTTTAATAACCAATTCCGTACTATGCTAAATCCTATAAGCCCAGTCGTTCCATTTCTCAGAATCGTCAAATGAACGATATTTAATCCCGTAAAATTTCCGTATATTTTATTTTTTTCTCGTATTTTTTTTTAATATAAAACTCAATATTTAATCCCGTATAAGTTTCCGTGTACTTTTTCCTCTCAAAATTTTTCCCGTGGGTAAGCGTATCCGCGTATTTTCCACATATTTTCCTCTTAACTCTTCAAACTCCCATATAAAGTGCTCTCAGCCTATGAGTTTGGCAGTATTTCCTGTGCTTAGGCCTTTATAGTTCCTTTTTCGTAAATATAACTGCAATATGTCATCCGTATTTTCCGTATATTTTAATGTCTTTCTTCTCCAAACTCCGCGTGTTAACCCGTAGTATCCATCCCCCATACCCCCCCCCCCCCCCCGTCGCAACATCCCGTATTCGTATTTTTTATTCCTCGTAGTTTGCAGCATATCTTATTGCTTCGGCCCTATAGTCATATATTGAAATATTAAAACGTCAATTTCACATCCCGTATTTACATTGTCTTTATTTTTGTTTTTCTTCTCATCTAGGTGGGTAACCCGTAGTATCCATACATACGACAATCAAAGCGAAATAACATGACGTGTTTTTGGCGTTTCTTTCTTTCCCAACACCGTTTGCACTTAAGGAGCCTGCTGTTGCGTACCGCATGTACTCCTTACGCGTATCGCCTTGCCACGCTACCACCCGTCCGCACGCACCATGCAACGAGCCGCTCAGTAACGCGTACAAACACATGGTAATTTCATAGCAACCGAGGCACATTTCAGTAGATTTTTCAGTCATTTTTGAACGGATTTCTTCCAAATATATGCGCTTACCCGTCCCGTATCCTCATGCACCTTTCACGTGAATTTGGCTCAATATGGATCGAAACTGCCGGAGCCTTATACGAACATACCCAATACATAATCATACAACATTAGCCAAATTAGGGTAGGCCTACCATTATCGGACACTGTCCAGTTTGTCGACAGGATGTGTGTTTTGAGCCTGTGGTTTCATTTCTTAAATTCAACACTCATTTTACTCATCAAATGAAGACCGAATACTATTTTCCTGCATTTAAATGGCTACCTTGTTGGACCGTCCTATTGTTTTGTTGGTTCGAAAAGCGAGGATAAAGTTGGTGGCGATCGCCCCTTTTAATAAAAAACATGTTAGCTTTCAGGTAGCTTTATTCGCGTGATCACTTCGGAGGGCGTGCATTTTGCACAATCATAAAAATCTAATTTTACCTTTATGTGTTCATGTAACTATGTATTTTTTGCTGCAGGGTCCTAGCTTGTCTGTTTTCTACCGCAGCCCGACTGCATTAAATGCGAAAACTGGAAAGGAATTTTGCCATGTCCAGTTTTTCGACGCCTCCTATAAAATACGGTTGGGGGGGGGGCTGCAACCTGGAAAGTTTGTGTTCAGAGTTTTATTAGGCGCGATATTGCCCTTACTAATTAACGAAATTAAACGAACATTATTTGGTTTAATTATTTATTTATTTCTAGTTTTTTTATTTACTTGTTTATTTATTTTTTTAATATGTTTATTTATGCATTTGGTAAAAACCCACCACTGATGGTTTTTGTTTATAAATAACATTTAAAAAACTAAAAAATCTTAAAAAAAAAAAAAACATAATGTTTCTTTTTTATTATTTTTTTTGTTTATTGTTGTTGTTTTATATTTCTTTTTTAAATTTATTTTTGTTGATATTTTCTATCTATATTATTTCAATCAAATCTGAAATTTGATTAAATTTTTTGTAAATAAATATTCAGTTGATTGTATTGTATTGTTTATTGTTAGTTGAGATTTTGTTAAGTAGTAGCTATTAGTAAGGTTCTGACGTGAAATCTTACGGGTTATTGGTCTGTTGTAAGTCGCCCGGTATATAACGACAGTTCATTGCTTTTAAATCCTGAAGTATTAAAACTACCAAAAATAGAAAAATCGCGCCCCCCCCTCCCATGGACACCATTATGGAATCCCTCATTCATTTCATCATAATTATCTCCGATTCCCCTTATCCGTCGACCCTATTTTTAGATTTAAATAAAGAGAGAGAACAAAATAAAAAATGGAACGAAAATAAAGGCACTCTAACAAGTTGTTTAGAACTAATCCAATTGAACAATGTTTCTTTGCCTTCCCTTGGGAACCTATTTAAAAGCTAAACATGCAGGCATACAAATATTCTAAACATAATGTTTAACACTTAACTGCAAGAAGGGGGGGTTCCTAGGACCCATTTTTTGTTTTTCCGGCCGCGTTTTTTAACGCTGCCTATCTTTGGTTATATTTTTTGTATTTGTCTAACTTTTAGTTGCGCTTGCATTGGGGGCAAAAAAATACAACCCATGCGTCGTTTTGCGTTAATTCGCATGGGTCCCTAGGACCCCCTCCCCCCCCTATGCACTAACGAAGTGCCCTGACAAAAATGAAAAATCTTAATAGAGTTACTGTGATGCTGATTTCTATCATACACCTAGTGACATAAACACAGTAAATAATTCA
Organism: Ophioderma brevispina; assembly: GCA_023653785.1. Lineage (NCBI taxonomy): Eukaryota > Metazoa > Echinodermata > Ophiuroidea > Amphilepidida > Ophiodermatidae > Ophioderma > Ophioderma brevispina. The sequence goes on from JAMKCH010039234.1 coordinate 13,185, forward strand.
TAAAAAAATTCTTGGAAAGTAAAGTAGGTCCCACTGGTGTCATAATATTTTATAACATCGTTCGCGGTTTACTGCTAGGACCTATGGTAATCACAGTAAACCTAAAAAATATAAATGGCATGAAAATTGCATTGTGCTAATATGTTTTAAATATAGTTCATCCTCACCAAATAAAAGCAATCAGCAAAAGTCTCACTGATCACTGGTAGAAAATGCAGAAACGACTTAGTGTCTTTTTTCGCACATTTTGACGTAAAAATTAAAATTCAATGTTTTGCCCCTAAATTTAATTACTGACAACTTTCTTTCCGTTTTTATTTTTTTTGGTTGATGTCTTTGAAGCCTTCGTCGCCATAGGTGGATTTCATCTAAAAAAATCCTTTAGGGAATGGTTATATTAGGGGGGGTCCCTAGGAACCCCCCCCCCCCCCCGTAATGCACGAACGGAAGTGCAAACCCCTTATGCAGTTAAGTGTTAATTGCTAAACACTAGGCATTAACACACAAACAACGTTAAGCATTTCGACGTTACAAGTGAAGGAAGAAATGGTGTTTTAAAAAATGTTTAATCTCTAAACACATTTTTTGGCAGTGAGAAAAAGAAAGCGCCTACACCCCTCATCCCACTCATTAATTGGGGAGGGCACTACTTGGAAAGAGGTTTTAAAAAATTAAATAGCCTAGGAATTTCTTCACATATATTTTGAAAGTTAAGCAATGTTGAAGGCCGTGATGACAAATTTGGGTTCAAAATATTTGTGGCCAAATACAAATAAGTTTTCTGTTCTAAAACTACTATATAAACTTACTATAAAAACAAGAACCACTCTAAGGTTGTTTGTTTTAGGCTCCTAAATTAAGGTTCTACAAATAAACCATTTTCTATGGCTACAGAACCTTTTAATCTTCACAGGTGTTCTTTTTTATAGAACCCCAAAAGGTTCTTGCCAAGAAACTGGTTTCTTTGTAAACATTTTTTCTTCTTAAACCCTAAAATGGGGTGGGTAATACAGCACCTGTCTGAGTACGGCCCGTAGGTGCTTGGTATAACAGGAAAGAAATAACATTGGGGGCATGAATTATTTTGGACTCAAAGGTTTTCACCACCTGTCAGATTACGTAACCTTTCAAATTATGTGAAATCACATACAAAGAACTTTCCTAAGGCCGATTTAATTTGGGAAGGTTCTTCATAGAACTTTATAAATGCAACTAGCACTGCTAGGGTGAAAAATACAGGGAAAAATTGTTCCTATTTACCCTTTATTTCTAAGAGGTAACGGTACCGTATGTGCGGCCTATACCCCCCGCTCATTTCGCGTCTGTCTCACAGTTTTCCCAAGACCCCCATACGCAGTTCTTAAGGTCCCCTTTTCCAGAAATTTTGCCTCAGAAGCTGATTTTAGCCATTTCACTCTCAAGCTGCAAAATTGTCAAAATTTCAAGTCCTCAAGCTACTTTCGGAGACAAAATCAGTTCCCAAGCGTCCCAATGTCGGAACGCGGGGCCCCCCCCCACCCCCCCCCCCCCCCCTTCCCCCCCCTTAATTTTTTTACCCCCCCCCCCGCACACATCCCCCTGAAAAAAAAGTGTGAGTCAGAAAAACTTAATATTCATTAAATGGATAGCATATACCGTCACCCTTGTTCACCTTTGCATAATTTGTTTTTTAGTGAAGAGCCGTAAATATATTGTTTTCCGCCTTTACCCACACCCCTTGAAAATGTCTGCATGGTTGCAACAAAGGTCAGGGATGAAGCAATTGAAACTTATTGAATGAAGAAGTCAGCAAAAAGTACAACGACCCGCAAAAAATGCAAACCATTAACGCAATAATAGCACATTTTTTGACACGGTTCATGATAACTGGCTAGCACACTATACCTAAATTGTGATAGTTAAGCTCGCAAATGTCTCTCTGTCGCAAACGATCGAAGGCGTTGTCGGAGATCTCCGATATTATAGATCAAAACTATGGTTCTAACCATAATTGTGCAATAGATTATCACTTCAGGTGTGATCTATACATTTGTAGGCATTCCAATCCAGTATGTAGAAAACCTATAGGCGCGAGAAAATTGGGGCGCTTCTTTCTGGAAACGTCCTCATGACTCTTTAACGGATAACAGTGCTTTATTCCGTTTATAATTGTGTCAGAAAAAAGTGTGTCAGTTGGTCAGGTTACGGATCATTACAAATGTTGTGGTTTGAGTATCTAATAAAAAGCTATTATTGTTGAAATGCTAATATAACACCTATTGACACATAACTTTACGGGTTCGTGCGGTCGGGGGGGTGGCGTAGGCTACGGGTACTGGAAAATGTGGTTCACAGCATTTATCCTAATGGGTTAGTTTATCCGAAGGAATCGCTCTTTCGAAGGTTCCCTTTATGCGATTTCGTATTACGAAGGTTCGCTTATGCGAAGGTTCATTTTCCGAAGGGTTTTTAATCCAGGCGTGTTAATTCGAAGGTTCGTTTATTCGAAAGAATAAGGAAGGTGCGTTTATCCAAACTTTAAATAGATTCATTTATGCTCAAGCTTATCCATTTTCGGATCAACGAACTTTGGATATACTGAACCTTTGGAATAACACCTTCGAATAAACGAACAGTAGAAAAACAAATGTTTCGGATTAGCGAACCTTTAGAATAACGCTACCTGTTAACATTTCCGGAATAAAAAACAGATTTTGTCGTAAATTTACGGCAAATCGTGTTTTGAGAAAACAATAAATAAAAAAACACAACATAAAAAATGTTATTTACGTAAATATATTTCAAAAATTTCTGGCGCAAAATTTCCGTACTTTTTTTGGGTTCCGTATTTTAAATTACGGCAAAAATTCTGTTAAATACACATTTTTTCCATAATAGAGACAAATTTCTGGTAAAATTACTGGCAAAGTTCCGTTAATTGACGCATTTCTCATAATTTACCCTAAAATGTCCTGGAAATTCTGCGCAGAAATTGGCCGTAAATTTACGGCAAGTTTGTTTAACATGTAGCGTAGGTATATGAAAATGTACAGGTAAGGAACCTTTTTATGAGCCTATAGGAGAATCTAGTTCGTGCAAATTCCAGTTTCGAAAATACTGTTGAGGGTGCTTTCTGTTTGTACTTGGTCACGGAGGAACCCCTGATCAATGCTGTGCCCCTGGGAATTTAGATTTTGGTATATAGGCCTATAAGTTCATATTTTCTCATTCAGCCGGGAAAAGTTTCCTTTGAAACTATCATAGAGCTATAAAAAAACATTTCTAGCTCGCTATGGACAAAAACCATCTCCACATAGGTCGCCAAATAATTACTAATAATAATATCATGACTAATATTATATAAAATAATAATAATAATCGTCGTCGTCGCCATCGTCATTGTCATCGTTAATTGTCGTAATCTAGTCATCGTCAATGAGTCATTGTCGTCAACATCTTCGGTCTTTTCATCGTATTTTCCACATTTCCATGCAGCACTTGCTGCAGACGGCCGTTATCACGATGCGCCGCCCATTTTTTTGGGGAACTTGACCACATGGGTCAGGACTTTAACGGTTCCATTGTTGTTCCCTGGTTATTGTTACAGCGACGTGTAAATCCCACAATCAATACAACAAATAATTAACAGAATTGAGAAGAATACCAAATAACTAACACTTTTAATAGTCCCAAAAAACGGCCGTACAGCGCTTTTTTCTGAAGTTTCCGAAAACTGGCAAGGTAATGTCCGAAAACTGGCAAAGGTGTCCGAAAACTGGCAAATGCTTCAGTCGTTGTCGCCGATGGTGTTAATACAACTCGATTGCAACACCATTTCAATGCCACAAGGTAAATTTTGGGCATGTCATTACATGGTGGTTTGGGGGGTAAATATCGAATTATTTTTTAAAATATTTATTGGCGAAGTCCTTAGATGTCCGAAATTGGTAGGCCTACCCTCTCATTAAGATTGTGTAATTCTGCAAATTAATTTTTCTAGTGCCACCTTAAGGCCACAAATCTCCTCTTTCAATGACGGTCATTTATTCAATAATTAGAATCTAACAAAAATATTTACATCACATGTAATAATACAAAAAAGTAATAATTTGGATGCATTGCTACATGTCAACATGACCAGCAGTATTTTACTAAAATTGGTTCTTTCTTAGCTAATAAAAGTCCACTAACTTACTAAATCAAGCCCATTTGAACTGCTCTGACGTATGGAAATACCAGATCTATTTCCAACAAAACGCCACCTGAGAACGTACTACTTTTTTACAATTTTAACTCAGGAAAGTTTTATTGGGACAATGAATTAACGCTCTGGCAATTACGCCAATAAAAGCTAATGGAAAGTGTGATTTCTAATTCCGCTTATTTTTTTATGTAAATGACTATCCAAAATTGAAAAAAAAAAAAACGTGGAAGTTTGATTTCTAAAGTAATTATAAATGCTGTTCAACACAAATTTAAATTTATATGTAAAAGATAAAGTCACCTTTGTTAAATCTTTTCCTGTGGACTTGTAAATGCGTTCATTGGACAATAATGTATAACAAGACTACATTCTAAACTACTGAGTTAAACAGAAAAGAGACTCAAGAATATTGGAACGGACTTCACATCGCGTCTGCAACAATACTTACTTGATAAAACAAATGAAAACATTAAAATGTTAGTAGTATAGTATGTGGGGTGCCAGGACAAACCCCCTCGCGAAACCCCTATTGAGCCGATTTTCATATCAATTTCTTACCCAAAAAAACACCCCTAGACCCCCAATCCTCCAAGCCCAATTTCGCAATCAATCTGACATTTGCCACATTACAGCCAGTGGTCTGTAAATACCACTGAATACCACCAGCTTAAGTGCATGAATGGGGAGAAAAAATAATGTGGGAGCTATGGAAAACTTTCAATGGTGCGTGTTATAATAAGAACAACAAGTAATTACAACAACCATACCACACAACCATGTGGAAAGATTTGACCTTGAAATGACCTTGCATGACCTTAAAATGACCTTTAAAATGTTCGGCACTGCCTGTTGACTACATGCACTAGTTTTGATGACCCTGCAACCATGTGCAATTATTTGACACTTGAATGACCCCGCATGACCCTCAAATGACCTTAAACAATGTCGCATTTATTGACCACATTCACTAAGTTTGATGCCCATACAACCAGTGCAAGGATTTGACCTGGATGACCCGCATGACCTTGGCTCGACCTTAAACAATTGTTTGGTTACTGAATGTTTACTACACCCACCAATTTTCATCCTCCTAGCACACGATTAGTGATTTGACCTTAATGACCTCGAATGACCGGACATGACCTTTAAAATTTTTGGTACTGAATGTTTGCCATACCCACCAGTTTTCCTCCTACTAACCATATTTAGTGATTTGATCTTGAATGACCTGTTTGGACCTTCAAAATGGAAAACCTTAAAAAACATTTGCACTGAATGTTGACCACACCCACCAAGTTTCTCATCCTACAACACAGATTATGGTTTATACATTTACTCCATTTTCCCTATTTCACGTTCCCGGCTACTTGCATCAGCCCCGTTTGCTAGGACAATAATACAACCCCATTGGGGGTAGGCATATTCCATCAGCCCCGTTGCTACGGTTAAGGCTAATGCTATAAGCCCCGTTGCTAAGGACAATAAGACCACGGCCCAATTGGTAGGGATGGGGGGGTGTGGGAATTTTTAATCCATCAGCCCCGTTTCTAAGGTTTAGTCTAATGCAATGCAATCAGCCCCGTTGCTAGGACAATAATACCAAGCGCCCATTGGAGGGATAATGCCATCAGCCCCGTTGCTAAGGTCAGCTAATGCTAATCAGCCCCGTTGTTTAGGACATAATACCAAGCCCCATTGTAGGGATAATGCCATCAGCCCCGTTGTTAAGTTAATATGATTAGCTCCGCAGTTAAATGCTAATGCTATCAGCCCCGTTTCTAAGAAAATACTCTTCACCCCATTGGGAGGAATAATACCATCAGCTACCTTCTAGGTTATAATATTAAGCTTCACGGTTAAGGCTTGCTATCAGCCCCGTTGCTACGGACAATACCATCAACTCCATTGTAGGAAACTGCCAGCGCCCCGTTTGCTAAGGACAAACCAGCCTTTTTGGTAGGGAAGACTCAGCCCCGTTGCTAAGGTTAATCCTATTAGCTCATGGTTAGGCTATGCCATCACCCCGTTTTGTCCCAGGTCATGCCCTCAGCCTGTTGCAATGTTATACTATAACTCCGCGGTTTAAGGCTAATTCATCAGCCCCGTTTGCTATTGATAATATCAGTAGCCCCATTGCTAGGGACTGGGACAATACCATAAACCCCATTGGTAGGGATAATACATCATCTCCGTTGCTAAGGTTAACACTATGCGCTTGCGCTTAAGGCTAATGCTATCAGCCCCGTTGCTAGGGGTACACCAGCGCTTTTGCTAGGTAATATTATTAGCTCCTTTGGGTAAGGCTAATACCATTAGCCTACCCGGTGAGATATACATTCCCCAACAACAACGTAATGGCAGTATCCCCTGTAAAATTAAAATACAAGTTTACTCCTTAGAGGTGATACTTCCTCCTTCCATATTTGTTGTTTAAATTAGCAGGTGTTTGCTTCGCCTTTATGTAAATACTACGACATGAGCACCGCGAGAAGGTCCCTGGCACATTCGGCCCACTGGGCTTCTCACAGCTGACAATAAGGTCTTCCAATAATGCCTTGCCTTAGGTTGGCTTTCTAATCAAATCGCTTACCCGTCATTCAATGTAGAAACCTGATCCCCTTTTAGGTTGATATTCGCCAATATTGGCGAATTCATGAAATTCCGTCAACATTAATCGACTGTGTCTTTCATTTTAGAATCACTGATGAAATTCATGTCCTAAGTACTTAAAGCCTTTGTATGCAGCAAAATCTTTTGCTATACTACGGAGTGCTGGAATAGGAAATGCTTATACCAACATATCTTTAAGCCATTTAGCCCATGTCAAATCAGAGAATATCTCCTCTCAGTGTTGTCAAATCACGGAAATAATCAAATCCATTATTTAAAATTTTACCAAAATTATAATGATTAAACAATCTAGCATGATGCTGTTTCATAATGTGAAAACCAGTTTGTAATGTGTTTTACACGGTCCAGATTTGTTGGATTCCAAGGGCCACATTGAATCTGCATAAGCACAAGGTGTTTTCTCAGTATTCGTGTATTCTACGCAAAAAATTTGTTTGGTTTTGGTTTACAAAAAAAAAAAAACACCTTTTCAGTTAGGTTTGGTGGTTTGGGGCATTGACTGCCAATTTGGTCCATCACGTATGGTCTAAGCTCACAAGTTTTCATCTCATCAAATTGGCTAAATGTTAAGTAAAGTTTGCAAATCTCTGTCAGACCACGGAAGTTTGCATGATGACTACATGCAGGATTATCAAGTTACCTGTTCATCACGCACCTCATTGCCAGCCATCAGAAGCCGCGGGTTTCTGTTTTAAGTCTAAAAAGTATACTATGTATTGTTCGAACAAAATTCCTATCCACATCGGGAGCTAGGTGGTTATATACAGTAACAATGATAATGAGCATACTTCTAGAAGAATGACGTGGACTGCATTCAACAGATTATTCTGTCTAACAAAAAAAAAATATACATAGTCATACTCCTGGACTTTGTCATATGGTTGTGTGGCAGACAATCAAAAACATGTCAACTTTTGAGTCAACATAAAAGATTTCAATTTAGGTATATCACAAGGTGAAGTATATAGTCAACGCTGAAATTTCTGATATACAGGTCCTATTTGGCGAACTTCAATAAGGAATTCCGTAAAGATCTGAAGCTTATTTCACTTGTCCTGTATGGTTAACAAAATTTACTGTTGGAATATAAATTTCTGAGTATATGCAAAATAGAATTTAGACTAAATCAAATGCATAAGACTTCTGTGTAGATTTTTCTAGATGTGTACAAGTCCACGAGATCGTACATACGAGGGAAAGAAATCGAGCTTTGTTTGATCTTTTTGTAAACTTGAAGTGATAACCTCTTTTACCGCTGCTAAAAATTTCAAATACCCTTCGCCAACACTGCGTTTCAAATACTCTACGCTCGTAAATTATAAAATGTGGCCTTCTGTTATTTCGCGCCATTTGATTGCATTCAGTGCATCCTTCTGTTCCTGGTAAGGATTTTTCAAACGCTCTTGTATCTTTGCCATTGTAATATAATATAAAATATTTGTTTCACATAATAAAAACAATTTATTTGTCATAAGTACTAGTGGTCAAGACTATATAGCAATAATGACTTTGATAGGTGGCCACGCATGTCTTTTGGAATAGATCCTGCGGGCCTTTCCCTTTTTGTAGGGCACTAATATTTGGTCAATAGAATGACCTGTATTATATTCTTGGCATTCCTGGATACCTGCTGTGATGGGGGTTACCATGCAGGTTACCTTAGTGAAAGGTATGATGTATGGAAAGAAAGTAAATTATTTGCCACAGAACCAATTGAAAAAGCCATTTTGAATAAAATATCCATAATAATATGGCTACAATATAGCAAACCGTCTTGATAATTTAAAAATTTCCTGAATTGACAGGAGCATTAATCAGTTTAAACTGACAAGGGTTGTCTGTTTGTCAACTAATCATGGATTTCTCTTACCAAACAAAATCAAGCTTTTTATTCCACAACATTGAAAAAATACGTGTTGATTTTTTTTGGCGTTCTGTAGCCCTTATTCCTGAAAGACAAGTACCTGCGCCCACAACCACAACTTATCAACACCCTCAACGGATAAGTTAAAAGCGGGAATGGCACAAGGATACACAATTCCTTTTATAGAATTGCGACAAACCACCACATACATATTGGAATTTTTAAACGGGATGTGTTACGGCACCTGACAAGGGCCAAAAACCACCTCAAAACTACGGATGCAAACTCCTGAATTAACTAGACAATTACACTTGAAAACTGATTACAAATTTTAAAACAAAGTATTTATTTTAATTGTGTGTTTAAATCAATATAGTCAAACATCGATTAGTATCAATAATCAAAGATCAATCTCTAATAAAGTCGTTAATTAATGAACTACTAAACTTACTACCTGGGGTGTGCCGCGACGCGGGCGGCAGGAGATACAATTAAGATGCCGAAGTTGCAAAGGGTCCTGGCGAAATCCAGCGTAAAACTTAACTATTCCAGTAGGGAGGTCCAGGACGGACGTGTCCTGACTGAAGAAAACCAGCTCCTAATGATCCCGAAGCTCGGCGTCGACTAAACTATAAAGTCCAAAAGTGCTGTAGATTGTTTATCTACGAGAACACTCAGAGGGCACGAAATATAAAACCGAGGATGGCTACACAATCGGACGAAATTGCTGGAGCTGAGACTACTATGACAATGTTCACTATATGGGAGATTAGTACTCGACTGTAATTTATGTCACTCGCCTCCCCACTTGGAAACTGCATGCTACTACATTGAGCACGATGGTATTAAATTCTACTTGGTAATGATGTGCGATATCTCCTGCGCCATCCTCTCTCACCAGAGTCTTTATTATACCTCTCAACCAATTAAAGAAGGATCTGCGTCCTCCTATTGAGTCATGTGCTAAAATTAGTCCAGTACACTAATCAATCGGATGCTGGCTCCAATGTACCCCATATTAGAATGTTCATGAGCCATTCACCCACCACACAGCACTGGGCCTGTAGATACAGTAGGGGGCCATCTATGGCCAGACACATATCACCATGAGTTAGGCTAGTCTGATCTTCCTGTGTCACGTAAATTCCAGAAAAACCCAAAATTTCCGCGTTCATTGAATTCTAATTGCTACATACCACCAGTTATGCACACGAACCAGGTCTATTTTTAGACTGTTAACTTAGAATAATTTACGGACTTATTCTTACTCAAAATGAAATAAATCACTGCAAGTCTTGGGGCTGTAACATGGAACTTAATGTTCCATGAGGTTATAAAACAGAGAAGGATGTTCTTATCTTTTGGCAGAAATCAAAAACCAAATTATACATTGGACTAACCAAGAGCTTGCAAATTTGGGAGAGTTGAATATCACAATAGGTCTTAAAGTACTTATGCATAAAGACACAGAAGCACGCGATTCTCCAACATTTTACCAACAATCACATTCAATTACAAATGAGCGTGAGATTAAACGTGATGCTCCATGACGACATTAAAAGCTAAAAAGATAATGCCAAAAGAATGGCTCTAACTGGGTAATAGAACGCATTGAAACTCTATGGTTAAACATCGCCAATTACCAACCAATGCGTGGTGCTGGGTCTTATATTGACTTGCCTAAAGGTCTAAAAGCGTTTTTTTAAAAATGACTATTATAATGTACCCAAAACCAAAGATAATAACGGCTGAGATGGCCATTAGGTCTGCATTGATTCCTGTAAAATACATGCTGAAAGACCCTAAAAATATCCAACGAATGATGAACTCGGTTTCTTCCGACATTTGGGACACCCCCACCCCGCAGTCAAATCACAAAAGTAGAGAAAAACAATAATATTGCAATTAATGTCTTTGGTTGGAAAAAAGCCAGGTTTTATTGTGCAGTCAGTTAAGCAAGCACCTTTTGAAATACTAGAATTTAATTTGATGCTCATTGAAGAATCCAAGAGAAAGATGAACTTACAACATTCCGCTTGGATTAAAGACGTCAACCAGCGTAATTACGATCAGACAAAACACAAAGAACGTAAGTACTTCTGTGAACGCTGCCTGCATGGTTATACAAGGGAAGACTTACTGAAAAACACAAACCAGAATGTCGAGGCAATGGTGAACGAGCCATTAGAATAGAAATGCCCCCCCCCAACCGAAAAATCCATACAAAATTTGAAAACTGGCACCGACAAATTAAAGCCCCCTTCATAATCTACGCAGACTTGAATCGATAATAAAGAAGATTGAGTGGCCTACTTTAGATCCAACTCAGAGCACTTTTTTTTATACCAAGAACACAAATACACGAAGCATGTGGGTATTCTTACATTGTTGTGAGACATGATGGAGCAGTAGGACAACCCATCGTTTACAGAGGACCTAAATACACCAGAAATGTTTTCTGCAAAAGTCTGAGCAAACAGAAGGAAAATCAAATTAAAGAGTTTTGTAAGAACCCCCAACTCAATACAGACGACTCCTGAAGAATGCAAACTTACATATACCACACATGCTTCAGATGCCATCAACTCATGGAAAGAAAGGTGCCCAAAGAAAACCAAGAAACGATCTGGACAAAGTAACGAGACCAGCCATAAACGAGGGAATGTTTCGTGGAGCCGCGCATTAATCGTGCATTTAAAACCAGACTAAATCCAGAAACAATAATTATCTGTAGGCTTTCACAATTCAGAGGAGGGAGATGCACATTTGATAATTGCAATCTATAGCCAAACAGAGGCAATATAAAATGCAGTCCCAATAAAATGGAAAAAAGTACATGCATAATACCAATGCAAAATGGTGCATATAAACCATCAAAAGTTGAATTTAATCCTGAAAAAACATTTATGAAAGGCTCAGCGAAATTCTAGGGTCAAAATACTAAAAAAGATTAGTAGCGATTTTTAAGCAAGATACGTCTGTTTACATTGATAACAAACTCATAAAATCTCGCCCAAGTCTTTAAGAAATATACTAAAAAGACTTAAAGTTGTCCAATTACTATAAATACACGTCGGACTTCTTATAGCGCCTACTGGTGATAAACCGCCAAATGATACCT
>JAMKCH010039235.1:0-14770 GCA_023653785.1 Ophioderma brevispina
CCCCGGATTTATGATGTTTTGAAAATGCATGATGTACTGGTTTACATGATTCCCTGTTTTTATCAAGGAATGATCCACATTCAATAAGCTCAGCAGGCACCGGGAAGCAGTAACCCCATCACATGTTTTGCTGGTGCACAATGGGAAGCTTTATATTTTCATCCCCAGATTAATATGATGGCACAATTGGTAAGAAGTCATGATACCATCTAGAATAGATAAGCTCTTAATCTACAATAGAATTGAATGTTCACTCTTTTGAATTAAAGACTTCCACTTTTATATAATATTTCTCACCTTTTAAATTATTATATTCCCTGTATTTCCCGTCCGATGGGGCCTCCTCACATCAATCCTTCACTTCAGCAGAAGGGGTTTTTGTTTTTGCAGGGATGTGCATCCAAAAAAAAAATTATATACTGAGGGGGACCGAAGAACAATGTTTACAACTGTAGACTTCAGAGAATTTAGGGAACACATTTTTTTTTTCCGCAGGGAAACACAATACTTTTAGAGTAAGTTGTTAAGGTGAAACACAAAATTTTTCATTGAAACACAAAATTTTTCATTTGACAAAAAAAAAAAAATAATTTCCCTTGGGAATTTTACATTTCCCCTTTGTGTAAATATTGTTGGCCCTTAAATTCAAAGTAAGATAAAAAAAAAGATGGGTAAAAACAAAAACAAGTCCTAGCAAGATCAAATTTTTGAAATGGTTTAAAAAAAAATCAACAACAAATTTCCAGAAACATTCCATTCTCCAAAATTTTCCCCAATTAAAAGTCCAAAACACAGAATCCCTTTATATACTATTCTCCTGGGAAAACAGAACCCATAATCATTCAAAGATTTAAAAATTAAATTCCGAGAATTAAAATTACATTTCTAAACATAATTTCAAGAAATCAAATCAGAGTGAGAAAAATTAGCAATTTCTCTTTTCTTCCTACAAATCTTATCCAGATCCAGTCACCTCAGGGGTAACATTCCTGAATTATGAAAATGACAATGCATTTTCACCACAATTTTGACCTATTTTCTTCCTTTTCTTAGTTTGCTTACCAACTTGGCCCTAAATAAGTGGAGCTGAATTTTTCCTTGCCCCCAAATATCCAGCATTTTGAACCCTTGATTAAATTTCAAAAGCATAAAAATCAATTAAAAATTTTTCCCCTACACAATTCCTTTCAACCTCAGCAATATAACCTAGAATTTCAAGAATAATTTTTTACCACTTTGAAAAGGGCAAAAACTCATGCTCACTCATTGGAAATGGCAATTTCACAAACTCTCTCTACGAAAACTCAATTAGATTCTAATATTTCCCCCCATAAGCCTCTATCAGAGTAATGTTTGTGTGAACACATGCATTTTCCCTGACATTTTTCCTGCATTTTGTCCAAGCTTAATACGCACTCATAGATCCGTAATAATGCTATCTGCATAAGCACTCGTATCACATGTTCCCCATCATCGAGGATCTCGCCACTTAGCTCTCTGACCTTATTGTATGATGGTACATGTTTTCAAAATCTTGAATTACACTATGGTACAACCTGACTAACTGGCCATTTTCTCTCAGATAATGCATACGTCTATTTAAAAGGTTTTCGGGTCAAGATCAATATGTGAATTATCTTTTCCCCATTGTTTTGCTCAACTTATAAAGAAAACCCAATGCTTATCAAGTAATCTATCAATAAGGTAAGAAATTAACCCCCCCCCCTCTTTGGTCTGTTCCACAAATATTTTGTCACAAAAAAAGAAGTATGGGTGGTTTTTAAATTCATACCAAAACAAGAGCATTACCTTGTTTTGCCATATACCCAAATTCTTGTCACTATACAGTCTCACTCGTTCCGCACTCTCTCTCTCTCTACTACTCCTGTCCTCCCAACATTAAATAATATTTGACTAACTAATATGAAATTACTCTATATTGACTCAATGAATTAATTTTGAAAAAAACAATTTTACATTTTGAAGAGATTTTCATATGATATTGATGTCTAAACTTTGTGCATACATTAAAATGCCAAGAAACTGTGGTTCCCAAAAAATCCTTCCCCCCCCCTTCCCCCTCCCCCTTTTGGCCTGTGCCAAAAAATCCACTCCACAGGATAATTTAATTGCAGCATTGCCCTTTGTACAAGTGTTCCCCCCCAAAAACAAACAAACAAACTACCTAAAAAAGCAGTCCCCACACCCCCCCCCCCCCCCAATCCTGGTCTTTTATGACATTTATGCAATTATTTACATGTATAAAATTATCGTTTATTTAGCTTTTCCAAACAGCAAACTCTTTTTTTGATGGGGTCCCAATTACCGATTGTTTCCTAATTGAATGAATCTGTGTTTTTTACTTGTAAACCCCAGACAATACTTGGTTAGCACACATGGAACAAGTCTTTTGATAATGTGTTATGTTGTGAAAGGTTTTTAAAACATTTTCTTTAAAAAAATACACACTTGATTTTTTTTTTGTACACAATTCTAGATTATTCATAATTAAGAATTAGGATTGCATACCATTTCAACAAAAATACCTGAAATCAGGTTAAATCAATGAAAAATGAAGTAATCGGGCACAAAAAAAAAACAAAATTCAATTTGAAATAAAATTTCTCATGCCTAGCCAAACAATCTCACTCTCTATGTGAAATATTAAAAATTGCCAGCAAAAATATTGAACTTATTTTAACACTGTATTCCAATGAAGAAAAATACATCGGGTCCCTCGACCGCTTGTGTTACCTGCCGTCGCGTTTTGTAAATGATAGGCCTAACATACGACCTTTGACCTTGACCTTGGATGTGACCTTTTGCCTAATTCACAAATGGGGGACCCCATGTTGCACCTATGATTCAAGTTTGGTTCCAATTGAACTTCAACTTTCATTTAGGTCAATTTTTACAACATTTTCATCAGCCTATCTTACACCTTACCTCCAATGACCTTTGCCTTGGGTGGATGTGACCTTTTGGACCGTCATTAACCTATGAGAGATCCATGTTGCACCAGGGGGTTGAACACTTAGCACCTGGTCATCTTTTGCTCCTTTTACCCCTCATAGGTTACACACCACTAACTTATTTATACACAGTAAGTCTATGGGAAAAAATGGCACCTTTGAGCATTTATGTTTTTCAACATTTAAAACTCTCACAGAGGAAATATCACACAACAACACCCCAAAGTACAAGCTTGAAATCACCAAATAACCAATTTTGAACATATGATACCGGAAAAATTTTTAGAGTTTACGAACAGTGGCGTAAAACGGGGGGGGCAAGTGGGGCGCGAGCCCCCCCCAACAACACCCTGCCCCCCCCTTCTGCCCCACCCCCAAATGACTGACCTTTTGTACAGTGTCTAATGAAAGGACCCAAATTAGCCCCCTCAAAAATGTCTTGGCACCCCTTCTGCCCCCCCCATTTTGCAAAAGGTCTGGTTACGCCACTGGTTACGAATCACCAACCTTGGCCCGATGGTCAGACCGCAACCCAAGATTCTCTATCTCTATATCGCCAAAGCTAGTACTTTGCAATCGATGTGAAATTGATGACCGCGGATTGAAATTTTCATCAAATTCACTGTCCAAATGCCCGCTTATGTTGAGAAACATACAGTTCTAAACCATGTCAATCATGACATTTCATCACTTTCTTAATATAACTAGTGCATTTTTCAGACATTTTAAAGCACTATCTAATTTCCAGATGGCCATAATCTCAAGAAAGTAGTCCATCCAAGATTTTGATCCCCCTTAAACGGCAGTCCAGGTTCGTGGTGTTAACCAGAGGCTATGGCAAAATCGAAAGTTTGTGCATACCATACGAAATTTTGGTCCTGCCGCCTGTATTTATTAACCTCACGGTATAGAGTTGCTTGTTTGTGTTTTGCCATTTGTAACCTGCTAGTAACGAACTTCGCCGTGCAAGACTCCTCTATAAATAGCGCCCTCGTTCGCACCAAGGTCCATCCCATTTTAAGGGTCGTACACTGAATGTTTTCACATGTTATTATTTTTGTTTTTCAATGCGCCTATTTCAGTATTTCAAGGTCGAATTTGGTATATGTTTAGTATCAAAATTTAAACTCCTTTAAGTTCTTTAGGTTTAATTTTAATCTATTTTTATAAGACCATTGTATTTATTTTGCTATTTTTTTTGTAAAAGTCAGGTCAGGTTCCTTTGAGGGCCTGCTACTGGATCCTGGTAACCAGTACTAACCTGTCCCCGGCCGCTTTGTCGGCGGCTAACCGTCACCCCCCCCCCATCAGAATTTCTGATGAGAGGGTAGCTGTTACCCTGGTAGAATGAAAATAAGATCTACCTACAGAGGGGGGCTACCTACAAGGGCGTCAGCTCTTGAGAACTAATGGCGGCCATCCAGCATCTGCCTTGCCTGGTGGGCGTGGTTGCCCAAAGGCCTGGCCCACCGCCGCAACGTGGATTGCGTCAGGAAGGGCATCCTGTCAATTATCTTTTGCTCCAATAAATCCTCACAGCAATATTGCTGAGAATGTGTATCCTCCGGCACCCTCGTTACGGGACAAAACCGGATTTAAAACTTTTTGGTATAACTAACTAACAACTACAGTCCTTGAGTCTACACATTCGGGTCCCTTCATTGAAATCCCTGGAAATAGTTTTAAATTCCTACGATTTTGTTTTTGTAAAAAGAACTTAATTCACCGTACTATTCTATATTATAGCAATTCAGAAATTCACATCAACATCTTCATATAATTAAATGCCAATTTTACGTTTTCAGTCCAAAGAGTCTCAAGATATATCGCCTATGTATTGTTATCCCCGAGTTTTTCCGGAACTTTTTAGTGCTGTGTCTCCCCCCTTAAAATCTAACCCTAGTCGTTATATCGCCCCCTTAAACCAAGGTCCCGGGACCACTGTTTCGTCCACAAGTGTCATCTCCTTATTTTAATCCTCCCTTGGTTTTGGCACCTATGATTCAATCAGGTTGGGTTTGCAAGAACTTCAACTTTGTTTTTTTTTTTTCCCAATCTTTTTAGTCCATTTTACATTTTCAGCCTATCTTACAACTTGACCTCTCATTAAAGCCAATGCAGATCCCAGGTTGCATCTACGTACTGAAGTTTGGTTTTAATCCATCAAAGTAGGTGGTTTACAACAAATGTTTAACCTTTTTTTACAACAACAGACAACACAACAACATCAACAACAGACTACAGGGGACAAAGTGATCCCCATGCATCTTTCTGCCTTAAGGCATGCGACACAATAGAATGCCCCTTTACAATTGATCACACCCATTGGAGCTATTGCAACTTAGTGCGCATTACCCTGTTTTGCCTCCAGACAGTGTTGCTATACATAAAATGCTAGATGTTAACTTGCACATTTTATATAGTCACATCATGTACTTAGACGGGTCAGGTTTACTTTCCAGGGACTCCCTGTGTTGTTGGTGTTTGGGTTCCTGATGTAGCCGATGCAGAGTTTTTCGATGAATTTTTAGTGGCTACATAAAGTAGGTAAATCCGAATTTTATCACTAGACTCCAGCTACATACCATTGCAGGTGTGAATAATGGCTGGGTAGGGTATATCAAGTTTGTGAAAGGCACTCACACCGTCTGGCAGTTTGCTAGCAAATAATCAACATTTGCTTTTCTAACCTAGCTGTTCGTCTTCAGACAATTGAAAACAAGATTACACGTGCGTAAGTGTGTTCCTGCAAAAATTATATGTCAGTAAAAACAACAACACAAATCACATCTGTTTGAAGTCTATTTATTATGACAATAATAAACAAAAAATATCGCTGGCGGGCCGGCGCACAAGTTTTGACAACCGATTTTATTTTTAATTCACTAACTACAATCCTTTATAATTTTATGAAATTTCCATTGCGGGCAAATATGATTTTTCTTCAAAATCGATTTAACGCGTCTTCTATGGAAAATGGGCATTATAGAGGGCGCTATCAACTTCAAATTATAGACTTGCAGACCTTTTTGGCAAGATTCCCGCCATGGATTTACTGATTTGTTTTTTTTTGCCAGATGATAGCCCTTGCATGTCCTACGTACATCAGTTTCAAAATTGTGTCGCCACTGCTTTAAATTGTTTCTAAAAAAAGATAACAATCTGATGGGTCAACAGCGTGAAAGAGGCCCATTTTTATTGGAATTGTAAAATATTAATCTTGTACATCCCTTGTATACTCTGTCCAGCTCGGAAGTACGAAGTAGCGACGCGGGCGTATACATTTTAAACAGACTATTCAGCAGTGGCGTACAGCAGGCGGGGGGGGGGGAAGGTTTCCCCCCCTCCCGCCCCCCCCCCCCCCCCCCCCCCCCCGACTGACTTTGGCCGGGAAAAAAAAATGACCCCCCTGAGAGGAAATTTCCCAAGACTGGAACATTTGCCGCCTCAGCGCGCGCGTAAGCAAAGCACGAGCGCACTGCAACTGGAAAAGGCGGCAACTGGGTATATGCTTGTGTCCTTCACTTTCATACTTCAGACACAGACAAAGTATAGTGATCCATTTTTTAGGTCAAAAGATATCAAATAGTTCACTCATATACAATGTAAACAAAACTACAATGCACCAAACTTATCATGCATATCATCCCTTGAGTGTTCGGTTAAATTATCATATATCAGAACAGAACAGAACACCCCAAAATTTCCCTATTTTAACCACGCAGCACAAAAGGGATACATTTGTGCTACTCGGTAATAAACCCCTCAAATCCCAGGCCAACTCAGGGGAGGTAATTACTAGCAGCAGAAGGTCAGCACAGCATCATTGTGGAGTGTAATTTCCAGGGGGCCAAGGGGGGGGGGGCAAGGGTGTCCAGCCCTTGGTTATAACACATAACCAATGGCTTTTAAGATGGATCCCAAATGTTTGCAGGTCATTGGAAGCCATCTAAAAAACACCAGTAAAGACTAGAACACTAACTAGTTTTTGACCTATCATTTTCAATGCATTTTTAGTACTGATTCTGAAGATGCCCTACCAAAATACTTGGCAACCCAGTTAGAAAGGTGATTTGCAATGACTGCAGGATGACACAGATGTTCAAAATATTCTTTTCGATTTCTCCGCCGATGGTCCGCTCTCACTTTCCAGATCACATGTATGCACTGAGACAGTGTCACTAAGTACACCCTGGATTGTTTTTTGCCTGGCAGAAGGTTTTCCAATATACAACATCTAACTTTTGAACCCACACATTTACTCAGACAGGTCACGTTTACTTTCCAGGGCCCTTTTCTTCTTCGTCTCTCTAATGGAATCCAAGTGTTTTTCAATTTTTATTGGCTAGGCTAAAGATTTGGGTTACCATAGGTATGGTTGAAATTTAAAGAGACTCCAACCAAAAAAAAAATCAAACATATGTGATGTGATCAAGCAAAATGAGTCGGAAGTTGCAAATATTGATTTTGAGATATAACCAAACAAAGGAGAAAATGTCTTTTGTTTCTTATTGTTTTGGCCACCCTTTAACTGATCATATCTTTGGAAGTAATTGGTCAATTTCAATGGGGGTTTCAGCAAAATGTAGCTTTTTAAGTGGTGCATTCAGCTACATGAAAAAGTTGAACTGACCGACTTCAGACTCATTTTGCTTGATCGCATCACATATATTGATATGAACTCTCTTCTACTTATTTAAAGAGACACAAAGGCATTTCCAGAAAAATAGCCCCCAATAAAATTTATCAAACCTTGACCTCACATGACCTTTGACCTTGGCACATGACCTTTGACCTCAACAACAAATGAGGGATCCCCTATTGCACGTATGACTCAAGTTTGAACTTCAACTTTTCAATGTAGGTCAATTTTACATTATCTCATATGACGTTTGTCCTTGGCACATGACCTTAGACCTCATCAACATATGAGGGATTCCATGGTGCCCCTATAACACAAGTTTAATTCCAATTGAACTTCAACATTTCAATTGGGGTCATTTTTTTTTTTAAATTAACAATTTAGTGACACACACACACACACATCATACACATACATTTGCTATCTACTGCTGATAGCATTAATTAGTAATTCTTTAACAGGTACATTATATTTACTATCTACAGCTGATAGCATTACTTATTTTTTTTGAAATGGTACATTTATTTGCTATCTATTGCTGATAGCATTACTTAGTAATTCTTTGAATTGTACATTTATTTGCTACTACTTCTGATAGCATTACTTAGTCATTCTTTATTTGCTATCTACTGCTGATAGCATTATATTGGTAATTCTTTAACAAGTACATTTATTTGCTATCTACAGCTGATAGCATTACTTAGTTATTCTTGAAATGGTACATTTATTTGCTATCTACTGCTGATAGCATTACTTAGTAATTCTTTATCAGGAACATTTTATTTGCTATCTTTGCTGATAGCATTACTTAGTAATTCTTTAAATGGCATATTTTATTTAATCAACTGCTAATACCATTGCTTTTTTACATTTTACATTTTATTTGCTCTCTACTGCTTATGGCATTACTTAGTAATTCTTTAAATAGTATATTTTATTTGCTCTATATTGCTGATAACATTACTTAGTAATTCTTTAACAGGTACATTTATTTGCTATCTACTGCTTAGATAGCATTAATTAGTAATTCTTTAACAGGTACATTATATTTGCTATCTACTGCTGATAGCATCACTTATTAATTATTTCTTTAAATGGTCAACTTTATTTGCTATCTACTGCTGATAGCATTACTTAGCCATTCTTTAACAGGTACAATTTATTTGCTATCTACAGCTGATAGCATTACTTATTTTATTCTTGAAAATGGTAACATTGTTTGCTAGCTACTGTTGATGGCATTACTTAGTAATTCTTTATCAGGAACATTTTATTTGCTATCTTTGCTGATAGCATTACTTAGTAATTCGTTAAAATGGCATAATTTTATTTAATCAACTGCTAATACGATTGCTTTTTTACATTTTACATTTTATTTGCTCTCTAACTCTGCTTATGGCATTACTTAGTAATTCTGTTAAATATTATTTTATTTGCTCTATATTGCTTGATAACATTACTTAGTAATTCCTTTAACGGGACATTTTATTTGCCTATCTACGGCTGATAGGCATCAACATTATAATTACTTTCCTTTTAAATGGTCACTTTATTTCTATCTACTGCTGAATAGCATTACTTAGCCATTCTTTCAAACAGGTACATTTTATTTGCTATCCTCTACTGCTGATAGCATGACTTTGTAATTTCTGCCCCAACAGGTACATTTTAATTGCTATAATAATTGCTGATAGCATTACTTAGTCATTCATTAACTCGTACATTTTATTTACATCTACTGCTAATAGTATTACTTCATAATTCTTTAACTGGTACCTTTTATTTGCAATCTACTCCTGACAGCAAAATTCAATTTGTCCACTTTATTTGCTATCTACTGTTGATAGCATTACTCAATTCTTTAACTGGTACATTTTACTTGGTAGCTACTGCTGATAGCACAAATTCTTTAATTGGTTATGTTATCTACTGATGATAGTATGGACTATTAATTCTGTAACTGGGTCATGTGAAATTTTAGGTACCACCTTTGTTTTTCCATTGAACACCTGTGAAATTGATGGTCTGTGAAACTTTCTGCTTATTTCTGGTTCACAGGAACCATTATTGCACTAATGATAGCATTTTCTTCCACACAAATCTGATTGCAATCACCATACTTTACAAAATACATCAATTAAAAACATGCCTATCAGAAGGGTTGGACTGAAAATTTAACTACCATGAAATTTAAAAACAATTGACCTATTGAGAAAACTCCTCAGGCTGTCAGTGGCAGACCCCTTAAACACTTGGATGTATTTAACACCTAGATCACATCTGATTGACCAGTACTGTTGAAGAGTATAATTCTTGATACATGTCCAAAAATAGTGTGAGAAATATGTTATTTTGTAAATCTTGTAATCCACTTAAAACTAAAAGGCTAAAGCAAAGAATTTTTTTACTCTCCAAATCAAATTTTTGGAGGGTCAGTCAATCAATCAGGATTTTTGGTTAAATTCACCCAAAATCAAGCATGAATTGCATTCAAGCTGTCTTTAGGGATCAGCATAAATTATCTAGGGTTTACAATTGTTCAAAACTCAAAGGCATGCTGCAACAACTGCTCTAAACCCTCACTGCAGTCGTTAATGCACTATTGTGTCAGATTCATATCATATTCATATATGGCAATAAAGTTTAATTTTCATATATTGATTCTGTTTTCATGATGGCATCTAACATGCTGGTATTTGGTATGTATTTGTTGGTATGTAACATGCCCTTGACACACAATTTTGTCCCATGACTGTTAGTTAGTGTCAGGGCCGTAGCCCAAAAGTGACAAAGGTCCACTTTATCATGTTGGAGGTCCACTTTATCATGTTGGAGGTCCGCTTTCATGTTGAAGTTCCGCTTTCTCATTATAAGTGTTGTTGTTATCTAATTAACTATAGGCCAATGCAGCGGTAAATACTACTTCATTACGCATACTCACTATTATTATACTGTTTTGTCAATGCTGATGTCTCACTGCTCCCTTCCCCCCCTTCAGATTCCGTAGGCGACAGGGAAAAAATTTGGGGCAACCATCGAGCGCAGCGAGCCGGAAAAAAAATGTTTGTAGAAAAAAAGGTCCACTTCTGGCAAATCCGCACCCCCCAATAAATTCCTGGCTACGGGCCTGGTTAGTGTTAATTACTTTTTAACCGTAAAGTCTCCCTCCTCCTGCAGGGTAAATGCCTAGCTGGCATGGCAATAATTGGCAGTTTTTGGTTTCACTAAATGCTCAGGTGGCACTTATCGACACTCATGCTGGTTATTGCCAGAGGGACATTTACCAAAGATGATTGATCTTAAAGGTCCATGGCCCGGTCGCTAATAGCCTCGTCCCCAGAAGCCCAGATTTACCGGAAGTGGTCCAAATTATGAGAGATCCCTTATAGTTCTTTTTTTAAAAATGTTATCATAGTTGGGTAACCTATGTACCCCCCCTTTTAAAGGCGCATTTCGTGATCTTAGCACCTTTGCTTTTGTTTATGGTTCATTAGATAACCTCAAATTTCCAAAATTTCACATGATTCTGATAGTGCATTTTGATGGTATGAGTAAATGTTCCTATCATAGTGCCCCATAGTCCGTTTTCTATACGGACAGAAAATACAAAATCACAAACTTCTTCCAAAGTAGATCGAATCTGCAAGTCAGATTTGGGACACATACTTTTCGTAGGCCAATGGTTCACATGATATGAAAATCTCAACAATTTTGAGATAAGATGGGACAAGGCTGTAGGATCACAAAATGCCCCTTTAAAAATAAGGTTAGGGTTAGGGTTTTAGGCAATGGGGTTTTAGAATGAATGGTTAGGAAAATTTTAAGGTGGTGGACCTCTTTTCTTTGCTTCAGTTCTACAAAGAACATTTGAAGAATTCTTTATTTATTAAGACCAGTTCTTGGCTTAAAGAACCTTTTTTGGTTCTAGAAGAACTCCTCTGCATGGATTCTTTTGGCTTCTTTGTGGATCCCAAAAGGGTCGTTTAGCCAAAAAAAAAATTAATGTTCTATGTAGAACCTTAAATAATCTTTCAAAGGTTCTTATACAGCCTATTTTTTTTTGGTGGGGGGGCAAGAAATTATTTTAGTAACCCACCCAAGTTCAATTCAAAGACACTATCAGTGAATGTGCCCAAAAGGCCAATTTTGTTAACTTTGCTGGTATCATTTGTAGCAGCTTGTGTTGCATGATTTGCGCTGTGTCTTTTGAAATGCGCCTTATAAAAGCGGTTGTATGTATGTAGGTAGGTAGGGAAAGTTATTTTTTCCAACTAAGAAATTGACAGAAAGGCATAACACAACAGGTTTCAAAGATATGAACTCCATTCAATTATGTGTCTGTATGGACAGTTACGACTGAAATATCTGATTTGTCTTTATTAGGTTTTTTCTGGTCATATCATTTATCAGGGTATGTTAGGATACCCTATACTTGTTACAAACATTAACAATCTGAGTTTTGATGTTTTTCTATTTTCTTATATAGCAAATCACTGATCGTGCCTTTAACACTGCCTTTCACCTTTCACTTTCTTACATGGACCCAAATACATGACCACACAAAAAGAATATGGTTACGTTTCTTTTAATGTAGAACTCCTTTTAAAGAACTTGGTCTATTGAATGTTACAGTGGTGGCACCAGACCTCTTTCTGGGGGGGGGGGCCACGGGGGGAAGTTAATTTTTTTTGGGGAAAGTGAAATTCTGAGCAAAATTTAAAATTGTGTAGATTTTTAACAATTTGGCCCAAATCGCTTACCTTTCCAAAAAATTGGTGAATTTTTTTGGTTTCAATCGCTGATTTTTGCCACTGTCTTTTTCTTTCGGCCGGGGGGGGGGGGGGGAGGAAACAAACTGAGGAAAAAAGAAAAAAATTTAGGGGAAAATGCCCCATGTGGCGGCACCGCCACAGCGCCACTGTAGTACATTAGAATTTCTTAGTACATGACAAAAAAATTTCTAAGTAGCATTAGATGAATTTATTTTTCAACTTAAAGTCGATTCAGAGATTTCACAATATAATTTTTTAATAAATTATTAAAAATAGTTTTTTAACTAGAACTAAAGGGAGTCACCTAGAATGCTTCAATTCAAAGTTGAATGAATTCGGATTTTTCGTTTTGATGCAGTAACATTTGTATCTAACAGTGCCATAGGATACTGTGTAGAACAAACTTTCCGGACCGGAATTTTAAACAAAGCTTTGATTTTCTATATGAAGGACTTCGATTTGAGCTTAGCTATTTCACACAGTGATTAGTAGATGGACAAGCATTATGTACATGCAAAAAACACTATTTTTTTTTTTTGAAAATTTGAGGGGGCCCTCATCGGAAATCTCTGAGTCGGCCTTTAAAATCTGTGGAAACACACAATCCCATAGGTACCCCCCTCGTATATATTTACATGATCAAATTATTTTAATTTTGGCCGTGTTTAATCAAAAACGGAAGTAACAGCTAAATATGAACATTTGATGTTTCATGTAAATATAGGAGAGGGGGTACTTGGAAGTCTTGCCAAATCGGAAACATTGTATAGGTTTCACGAAAATCCTTTGACATAGTGCTAGGAAAAATTAAAATTTCAGTTCCCTTCCCCCACCTTTTGACACTGAATTGAAATCAGCAAACTATCCCCCCTCCCCCCTTTTTTTTCCATCCCCTACATTTGTCCAAGCAGGCCTTTGGCCAGGGAGTTGGGCGACTTTTCATCAACCTTTTTTGTAAAGTACACCTTCTAAGGCTCTACATGATCAATTGCAGGTTTTAAAATGACCTTTTTTAGCATTTTATAGTCCTTTTAGTGGCTCAGCATGTCGAAATTGATCACAATTCAAGCTATGAATGTCACTCCTTGAACAGAATGATAACATGTACTCAAAGACTACACCGCCGCTCCGCAGCTACAGACCGCGAAGCCCCTCCTTGAAGGGTTGAATCTTGTTTAGATACTCCTTCAGATGCTTAGTCGTTTGTTTACTGACGATGCTGTTTGACAGATAGTACACGTGCGGCTTTACGGTATGAACTTTTGCTTCCTGTGTAATGGCCTATGACTAACAGGTGGATGTTAGGCTACTTTACCAGTCACTTATATTCCCTCACTCTCGTATACCTACTGTGAGAGAACTATATAAATGGTTTCACGCACCATCATAATAGGAAACCATCGGAGTGATTATCTTTTTTGGCTTTGTCCTAGGACCACAAAAGAAACTGCACTGGAATTGCTGAATAATGGTAGTTTAAAATATCAGTTCCCCATAGGCCATCGGTTATCCGGACCGAGAAGATGTTTTTTTAGGATACAATTTCTCCTCAATTTGCACTTGATCGGTGGTAGAACACCTACCCGAGAACTTCGAAGGTTTATTGAACAAAAAGTACAAAGAAAACTTTGTTATTTGTTTTTCTAATTCAATCCACATCTTACTGGCGACATAACACGGTGATTTGGCTTAATTACTTCAGGTCTGATCTAATACCTTAGTAAGCATTCCAAATATGACAAAAAAAAGTTTTACAAAATTGCAAGACTTCTTTCTGGACATTTCCTCGTGACATATTTTTCAACTACTCTGTTCCTGGGTCCATTGTAGGCCCGCAAGGTTTCATGATGTAGGCCCTTATTATTAGGAATCAATCATGATGTTAACTTTCACACTATGCTACAACCCCAAAAATCACCAAAATGGAATTTTTACTACCCATCCTTACATGCGGCGCCATACCTCTTTTTTCTGGGGGGGGGTGGGCAAAAGTGAAATCTTTGGGGGGGGGGGGCAAAAGTGAAATTCTGGTGGGGGGAAATATGAAAAAGTTGGAAATTGTTCACTCAAGTTTGGCCCCAACGCGATTTTTTGGCCCCCAACAAAAAATTCACTGAATTTTGCCCCAACTCCTTCATTTTTCTTTCGACCAGGGGGGGCAAACTATCTGGTGGGGGGCAAGAAAAAAATTTGGGGGGAGGGGCAAATGCCCCCATGCCCCACGGGCGCCGCCACTGATCGGTATAACTTAAAGTTGAGAATCTCCTGTCTTTATAGCTAGCTGTTACCCCCCCCCTCTATACAGTGTGCCCCCCCCCAAAAAAAATGCAATCCCTTGGTGTAGCCGCAATAAGTATTGAACAAAACACATGATTACTTTGTTC
>JAMKCH010039236.1:0-14075 GCA_023653785.1 Ophioderma brevispina
GAATGGGATGTTTTCATGGAGAGCTTTACATCAGTACAAAAAATCATGGCTTTCATTTTTAGGGGAACTTGAATGTGAAAACGCCATTGTTGTACCTTTATGTTGAATATTACAATCGAAGTGCTTATAGGGGGTCTTGGGTTTTTGGGCGCCTGCCAGTTACCACCTAAGTGAACGCGAAATAATTGTGACGATTTCCTGAGAGAGCATAATATGATTGGTAATAGTATTAGTAATTTTATTATTATTAGTATTTTAATAAATTCAAACCTCGTCACATCTCTGATTGATTACTATCGCCAATGGGTCAAGGGATGGCCTTTGGATTATCTTATTGCCACTTATATCTGTGCAATACTTGGTTTTAATTGAAGTTGTAGGCTTCGCCTTCTCCTTGTGTGTGTATTTTTATGACGTAGACGGGTATCTCCATCTTGTTCACGTTTACCGACTTCATTTTGTGCAACGGTAATCTCCCTCTCAAAAATTACAATATGTTTTTGCTCTCACTTGTGGTACTGCTCTGATGTTGTTTACGCTTTGGAGGATCTTTTATACAATCCCATACATCGGGAGTTGCCTTTGTGCCACTTGAAAGTTGGTCTTTTTTTTCCAATCTTGCACGCAACCATGGCTTGACTTGATACAGAATTTTTGGGTTAGTTCGTCCCATTTTCAGTACTTCATTTAAACCAAGATGTTTGAACGCGGCATTCGTCATTAAGAATGTGGAACTTAAGACTCAATTATGTTTGCTTATATCCGCTCTGATGACATGGCTGAAAATCCAGGCACATACCAACCAAAATACCCTTGTGGTGTTTGTACTAGAGTAGCTGCTAAATTGGGTGAAACTCTGCAATCGTGTTTTTATCGGTATGTGTGAAGCTAGTTAACGATGTTGTCGCCCAGCATAATCCTATCATGATTTGCTTGCTCATGCATTTTGCCACAATTTGAACAATACTCTGTTATAAATCTACCCTTGACCGTTTCCAACATTTTTGATCCATTCTTGAGCATTAACCACTGATATTGAACCATCTGATCTATATATTGAGTGTCACATACTAGCAACAGTCGTAGCAGGATTTTCTCCGTTAATTTTTGATCAGCCACCTAATTAATAGCTCCACCTAAGCCAAAGCCTGGGCAAGGCTAGACATGAGTGCAGTGTTAAGAAAAACATAAGCTTATCCAGATTTTGAATGTGAATTGCCAAAGTGTACGCGCCAAGTCTTCTAGTTCTTTTAATGATTTTAGAAAAGGAAGATCCGGACATTGTGGTTTGGGCCTGATCATGGGAAATGGGGTATCGTCTGGTGAAATATTCCCTCCCTCAAATTTTCCGCAGTGACAGAAAATGTGATCCTCATGGATGTTTGGTTCTGGGCAATAAAAAGAGAACAAATTGGTCTACTAGACTGAATCGATTTGGTCTAGTGTACATTGAAAGATCCAGTTTTATATAGGGCCTTTTATAGACCTCAATAACCGAGACGGACTATATTATTACCCGATGTGGATTGAGTAAATGCCATGTGTTGGAATTTGCTTTGGATCCTAACGTATTACCGATTTTGCAAACCACCATAGAAAACAACCTTTTGGCCCTTTTGCTTCACTCTCCCCCATCTTTTTCAGGAAAGCGATGTCATTGGGGGAATCAGCGATCGTTGTTATGGAATCGACCACGTGAAACTTAGCTCATGCGCCCAGCCAAGCGCAGATACTTCCTTACAGAACGCAAACTATCCAGCTACATTCATATCTCTGATTATGTTTCAATATTATGACCCAAGTATGATATGTAACTCAAAAGTAAACATATCCTTAGCAATATTGAAACAATTTTTTAAAGAACTGATTTCAACTGGATTTTGGTAGATATGGTGTCAACATTTTACCAACAAAAGTGAGTTATCGTAGGGGTGGTGACATGTTTGTTCGGGAGTCAAAGGTCAATTAAAAACAGGGGTCAAATTTTTGGCAATTGATCCAATCATTGTTGAAAAGTATAGCCAGTTAATTAGCTTAATCATAAGGATTCAAAAAGGTATAGTTTGTATTATCTACCTCGTATATAGATTCCTGTCATCTAGATTGGTTAAAGTGGAGGCATGAATTCAACTAGCTTCAAAAGTGAACCACAAATGAACTAATGCCCTGGGAGTCGTGCATCTCATTCAGAACTACCCGGACACCTCTTCCAGCATAAAAACTGCCGTACGGAGCTATCCATCCGTATTATTAGTGTACATATAAGCTGGTGTACGAGATGAATACAACGCGAACTCGAACTCACCGGTTCCCATTTCTGTGTGTGAAGCAGACGACGCTTTTAGGGAATTTTTGTTTTCACTTTACCACACAGTGCTGGTCCAGAATCCTGTACAAAAACACCGACAAGGGCCACGAAAATGGCTGTAATCACAGCCACGGCTTTGTACTTGTAGATGACGAGTTCTTAAATGATCATTAGCAGCTGATAGTGCTATACCAAACGGCAGGTAAATACGCCGTGAGATTTCTGAGGATTAATTTGACAGCGGTGACGACCAACCTG
Source organism: Ophioderma brevispina (assembly GCA_023653785.1). Classification (NCBI taxonomy): domain Eukaryota; kingdom Metazoa; phylum Echinodermata; class Ophiuroidea; order Amphilepidida; family Ophiodermatidae; genus Ophioderma; species Ophioderma brevispina. The sequence goes on from JAMKCH010039236.1 coordinate 2,567, forward strand.
CAGGCCGCTGGAAAGGTGCCGAATTCGGAGCTCCTGACTTGTATAGCCCCAAAGTCGATGATGGCGATTCGTTTTGGACTCCAACTCCACTTCCTCAACACAAGGAAAGTTAATATCATAGGTCATGAAGATTTTGCTAATTCTTCACTAGTAAAAAAAGTAGATGCAAGGGTTTTCAAATGTTCTCAGCAACCCTGAAACAGCAGGTTAGGCTTAGTAAGGGTGTTGTAAATCACAAAAATCCCATTTGCCAGAAGACATGGCCTTAATTCAAGAGTCACTGGATTTTGAATGATTCCACAAGTCTACAGGACAAGGTGTACCTGGATATAACGCTGTACTTTTCAATCGTGGCGGGATTACCTTCCGAGGACATGATGGTACTATTTTAAAAATGTTGACATGGAATTTGAAGAAGTGGAACTTTTGGAATTTAACTTGGTTACTGTTCGCTTTTTGCTGTTTATATAATTTTGGATATGTTTAATTGGAACACTTTAGAATTGGATCCTGGAGAACTTCGGTAAGTTACACACAATTGATGGTTACGCTACTCCTTAACCATGGCCTACACATATTAGGCCTATGTTAAAATCTTGGCTTAGAATGTTCGTTTTAAACCACCAATCAGAATACAAGAATCTAGAATATTCGGTATATAAAAAACAATTTGACCTGCTTTTTATTTCGGGACAAATGGTTGACACTATAGGCCCTCTGTGATCTCGACACTACTATGCCCCTCCTGCTTACGCCCTTTTGATGTGGATGGGCATAGTATGGTTTCGACATCCCCTTGGGCCTATAGTTTTCCCAATCCAATCAACCATTCCCCCCTCATAACGCCGTCACTCTTTGTCTACTATTAGTAGAAGACCAGCCTGTGGATCCCGTGAAACCAAACTTTTAATAGTACAATTGTCTTAGTTCTTGCCTTGAAACTGAAATAGCCCTCCATTTTGCAATTCTCCAGTCTACTCCCATTTGTTAAGACATATTACAAGATTGCCAACACTTCATTTTTCCTTCACAAAAAACCCTATATTCCGCTCTAACACTTGCCCCATACTTCTTTTAGACCTCGTTTTGTAAATTAAACAATTTGAGACCTTGAACCTGAAAGTGCAAAATTGCCCTTTGGACCTTTTTGGCCATAGCGTCCTCATGTGAAGTCGTCTGGCGCTATCACACAACTATACCAATGTGTAGATCCGTAATGATATAGCGAGTAATTTCAAAATGCCACTATTAATTTCAATTGCGACAAACTACTTTCTCAATTTTTTTCACATTTCCATAATTTAACCCAACCACACCACCGCATTTTATATTTAACCTCACTTTTTCAACCCACCTTGCCGACCCCCACCTTCACATTAGCCCCTCACAGCATGTGAAGGCGTCAAGACCAAGTCCAAAAACCTTAAACCATCTATCAGGGAAACCCGCCAGAAATCTATAGTATGTCCTTGCACCTCTGTGTTTTCGGTCCATAATTTTTTTGCCGCTGTTATTGGAGATCTAGAGGCTGGGTCTTCTACTATATCTGCGGCCGAAGTTTGGAGTATATGCAAAAACGCAAAAATCAATAAAAACGGTCATTTGTTTAGTTTGTACAGGGTCCCACATTTTAAATTACTCCGATTTGGATAAACACTGTGCAAATTATTATGGAGCTCCTATGATTAAAATAAGGAATAGGTTTTGACTGTCTTAAATGCTGAGTTCCCAATGTAGGGGGCACCAAAGGTAAACACCATTGCATTCAATGGGCTTGACCTTGCTTCCCCCTACTTCGGTAAGTAAGAATTTTTAAATTTGACCCCTGTACAACTGAAAATGACCGTTTTTATTGATTTTTGTTGTTTTTGCTGTTTTTATCCTATAACGCCAAAACTTTCGACCGCAGATAGTCAACTATTCCTTTTTTGAATCCTTATATTAAACTATTTCTTGGTATACTATGGGGTTCATAAAATATGTAGTTTTCCCTATAAAGTACTATTGATCTTCGGTTCTCCTTATTTCGATACATCCTGTAGAGCTTCTCTCTAACCTTACCACCTTCTTACAACTTCCAGTATCTCTGATTTGTTCATTTCATGATATTACCACAGCTTAACCCAACAAAATAGTGCTGAAGCCGATAGATACTAGGCAGGAATGCCCAGGAGATTAAATCACCGACAGTCAATTAAATTTCTCTTTTTTTTTATCAAGAAGGATGCCTATTGAATTTACCACTTCGGCTGTGTGGTCCAATTACTTTTTATGCTAATTTTTATGCTATATTTTTTGTTTCGAAAACAATGGTTGCTACCTGTACATTGTATAATCACAAGGAAAACGGCGGAACTTAAAGAATGCTCTGTTTGTTAAGTTTATGGTTTAGAGTTTTCCCAAAAATGTGGACTAAATTCAATGGCAATCATTACATGAAAACAAATGCAACGGTAGCTGTCCTTTTAATATACGGTATTGTTCTTCTCTTGAACAGAGACGCGGCAACGACATGCCTATGAAATTTTGCTCTCTGAATGTATCCCGCGAATATATTCTCAGTTTCTAAAACAGTATAGGCGAACGAATTTCGCATAGTTCTCTTGACGATTTTTCGGTGGTTTTCAAAGAATTTTTTAAGGTTCGAACATTTTTAGAATTGAAAGTATTAAATTTAAAAAAATAAGGATAAGATAGTACTAACGTTTTATTCCGCTAATAAAGACAGCCCCTCCCGATTAACATTTTAAACTCGTACCTATACAACTGCATAAAAACAAAACAAAACAAGAGAAAATTATTTTAACCTATCGAAGATGTTATTCGCCATGTTTTTAAATGGAACTGAAAAAATAAAGCTTTTTCCAATGAAATAGCAGGTGAATAATTTTGATTTTGAAGAAACTTATGTTTTTTTTTTTTTGTTTTATTACATTCAAAGAACTTTAGATCATCATACGGAATCAATTTGATGTCAATCGCAACTAATTAAAGAAACGTCCATTCAAGTACTTACTATTAATATCAAGTTATTCGTTTTTACAACGGAGTGGCGTACCGGCTTGAAAAGCAGATACTCCAAATGCACAATACTTTTCAGTAGTGGTGATTCGAAGGGAGTGCAACCAGTTTTTACAACAGCTGTCAAACAGCGACGGGGGGGGGTGGCTAATGGCAAGTCAGCAGTATGTAGCAATAATACCTTACTGCCGCATCATACCACAATGCATCAGAGGTACGCACAAAGTTATAGGACATTTAGGGGCCCATAGGGGGTATCGAACATTTCCCCTTATAAATCTGCCCTAGCCGCCTCGGTACGTCAAAATCAGATTGTTGGATCTCCAAATTCACGAACAAATTACTTAACTATGTCTTCTTGTCCGTATGGTAAATTGAAGGATTCATCTAGCGGTTGGGAGGAATCATCGGGCAAAAAAATTCCTATTTATGGATTTTTCCATAGAGCTCCACCGCACTCAGGAACTCCAAAATCCCACTCTAGTATCGAACATCGTTCGTCCTTCTCCCCCTGGTTGGAGTCCTTTGTACCTGCGTTTATTTTTATGGTAGTTAGTTGACTTCGTTGAGAGCTTCTATTCTTTATTCCCGGATATAACACAAAGCTGTGCGGTTTTAAAACTGACCAAAACCGTAATACAAGTCGGTAATTGTACTTAAAGGACGTTAACATCTAACGTCATCGCAAGCAGGCACGCAAACGTGAAAAGTCATGACCAGGTTAAAAAAGGAGGAGAAAAGAGGAGAAGAGGATGAGGAGGAGGAGGAGGAGACGAAGTAGTTATGATGTTTCTCATAAGTTACGTGTGTCTCTTTGTTAAATCGACTGATTGTTCAACTTCCTTTTTTTAACCAGAGTGTGGTTGCATATATATTCTGGGTAATAATGATTATTGGTGAGCGACCCTCCCTCAGGTCCACACTAATCATGTTAATGAGCGAGAGAGCTAAACGACTGAAAGTACATGACTCTAATACGCATTTCTGTCGACCTCCGAATCTGGAAGACGTTTCATATAGAAGTCCTAAGTATTGCCATTATTCCGTCAAGCGACTATACACAACATCATACAGCGCACGACGGAAATATAGATTGTAATCCATTATTTGCTATTGGGAATTATATATGTGAAAAGTTTACCCGAATTGGTTCCACCACTGGCGAGTGCCAAAATTGTGTCAAACGTTTTTCTATGGAGTGGGAACTGCGCACTATGATGAGATTGCGATTATTACAGTATTGAAATACCGTGTTTACACAATTTGGCACTCGACGACCCCTTGGTAAAACGTACAGAAGCCAGCGAAGCTTCACAAAGGACCAGCTGTGCATGGATTACACCCACATCAGGTTCACGCACTGCTGCATTTCAAAACACCAGACATTTACTTCGAATTTCCAAGAAAATCAGTGACCGTGTAGGAATTATTTTGTCTAAATGTTCCTTTTATACCCGAAACAGTTCAACAGAAAAACTTCTAACGGTCACATATTTTTGTTTTAAACTTATAATTAAACCCGAATATCAAATTTCCACAGACGCATACTAAAGTCTGTTGAAGAGGAAATTTTATGTGAACAATGGTACACTCATAACAATAGCTCAGCGGGCTGTTGTCGGCTGCTGTGGGAAAACGTCTTTCACAGTAGTCGGCAGGTCACCAAGTACTATTGTTCACACTAAAACGTGTTGGACAGGGTCATTTACATGGGCTTTCACAAATCCAATTAGGCAAACGACCTTGCCTTATCCAAAGTCCCAGCCCACGTTCTGCAGTTCAAACGATGAAAATCAGCCCATATGTTATAGCATAATGGCTGAATTCAATTCGTGATGCAGTAAATGTAAGGTTATACATTTTCCGTGGTCTTCGATTTCTTAAACAGATAGGGTAATACGTACACAGACTTGTTTGTAGACACACAATTCAATTCATGTTTAATTCGTGGCCTTTCCCCCCCCCAAACCCTTTCACGTCATATTACCAACTTAGAATTAGCTTTATATTCCGCAAAATATTACACGATTTTATATGAATTCAGGTATTTTGAACCTCAAATCAGACCTTTTTTATCCAGTTATTGAGGCACAGTGAGTGTATTGTCTTCTCGTGTACAGAAAATAACACATGTTGGCCTGACCTCCTAATAAACCGTAATTCAATATGACGTCAGCCCCAGAACATGTTTAGTGGACACAAGCATCACCTGCCAGCACCTACAAACATTCAAGCTGTAATCGAGCCATGTTTAGCGATTGCACAGGGATTATTGGACAGGTGAATGTATGTATTGTACTGGAATGCGCCTATTTTGTTCCACCAACATGCTGGCTATTGAATACGGTCTATTGAGTGTTCATTTCCCCCCGACCGAGGCTTGTCCTTGAACGGTATAGGAGGGGTGCTCTGATACATATCGGGCGTTACAGACTTGACTAAATGCCGCCCCAGTAGCCAGAATTTATTTGGGGTGGGGGGGTGCGATTTGCAGAAGTATAACCTTTTTTTTTCGACCCAACAATTTTTTTTCGACGGGGGGGGGGACTACTGCGACACCGGCGTCCGCGTTCACCACGGCAATAATTAGTAGTAATGCGTAATGCGTAATATTGACAATTGCCAGTGCATTGACTTATAGTTTCAGATAATACAACCTTTACAACATAAGCTGTTCAACAATGCAAACTTCAACATGACAAAAGCGGACCTTCAACATGATAAATCGACCTTTGTCATTGGGGGGGGGGGGGGGTTTTGGGGTGGGTGCGTCGCACTCCCTTCACCCCACCCCCCCATTTGTTGGCTACGGACCTGCTAAAGGCTTCTGGTCCCAAATTTTAAATATAATGAAAGTTACTATAACACTGTCCAATCCACTAACCCGACAGATTTGAAGTCATAATTCATTCTTAAATTGATCATTCTTCATTTTGATATTTTCAATACACTGTTGCCCATAAAGCAACATTTTTCTCAGACCCAATCTTTAAACGTAGTTCGATTTGAATGCCCCCCGCGCCTCATTAATCATATTAGAGAAGGTGAATGATTACATAATTATCTACATTACCCAGGTGAAGTTGACCCCTGCATATTTTTTTTGAATTACGTAGCAATGCCTTTTGTTGGATCTAGAAGAGGCCAGATGTCCTGTTGTTGGTTCCTTTTTCCTCGTCCAGCCTTGTGCAATAAGCCCACGTTTTTCAGAGTTTGGTATTGTATACCGTTACCCCTAAAAACTGACACAGAGGTTCCCTAGGCTATGCCTCGTCCACGGTATTGTCAATACGCCGAAGAGTGCTTGCACTCCAATGGGAAGGGTACAAACAAGCAGAAGTCGCCTGATTCCTACCGGGATTCGCAGAGTACGGTCTAGAAATCCTTAGAAATCACCGAGAGGTAACGAAAATATCCAGGACGCCCGCGATTGACTATCCCCGACTAGACGAGATGATCGCCGCTGCTTAATCTGTGCCGTATGGCCCGGAAAATGGCCAACAAGCCGTCTTCGTCGTTTGTGGAAATACCTATGAAATCAACGTTTCCTGCCAAACTGTATCTTAAATTGCTTTCAAATTTTGTGGAAGTAATTTTAATAAGTGTCCATGCCTAACCTTTCACCGCAGAGTTGCTCGACTTGGCTGGGCTAGGGAACCCAGAAGATTACAGCTCGGACACTAACGAGAGTCGCTACATCCGTGACCATCAAGATGGGGGACAAAGGTTCGTCTATTATGTGGTGGAACCTCCAAGATAACTGATATTCAGGAATCGGCTCAACGTGGCCGGCGACTCAGTGGATGGTATGGGCCGGTATTCATTATTGAGGAAAACGTCATGGTGTGTCAGTGGAAACAGGAACGCCGTCGTGGACCCTGGACATTCTGGTAAATCAATGCCTGCAACATGCAAAAGGACCATACTCGACATGTGACATTTAAAACGTAATATTGAACATTTCGAGGCATGAAATCATTAATGTGCTATTGTAAAAAATGACTGATGTGAAAAATGTAACAAAATCCTTAAATCTGCATTGTAAATACCTATTTTCTTTCAGGCCAAGGACGCAGTTCGTAAAGGGATAATTGTGGACAAAGTTCATGGTTAATTTATTCGGAAGAAACATGATCAATCAAGTCGTGTGGGATATACACCGTAGAATATTAAATAACTCACACTGTAAGAATCATTCCATAAAAAGTGGTAACATGATTTTATTCCAAATGTATGAGCAACAGTGTATATATGCTAATAGCGCTTGTAAAAATACCTGATTTTAACAAAGTGAACATACAGGGTGTCATAAAAGAATTACACCCTAACTATAGGCGACCATAACTTAAAAGTAAGTAGCCACATTTGAGAAATTTAAAAAGAATCTAAAACCACAATTACTTTTTTAAATGATAATGAAAACATCACTCGATTTCGGTTCAGTAGTTTTGAAGAAATAAGCAATAATGTAACACATGTCAATGGACATTTCTGCCAAGTTTGCTCAACTATGCAGATCGATGTAACTACCGCCTGATTATGTTTATCTGTTCAGCTGTCTTCTTTTCCTTCCCAAAAGAACCAGCACTTGTTAATATTTTGTGAGTTCAATCCATGTTGTCGTTTATTATATTAATAAACATTTACCGTGACAATTATAACCAAAAATCCAACAAGAAAAACAAAACATGGTAAATAACAAGAAGGATCATCTTTATTAGAAAAGCTATACCAATGAAATCTGTAGAAAATGTGAAATAGTTACTGAACTAGGTGGTGGCAATAAATAGAATGAATGAGACAGTTAATAATACTTTAACGGTGGTAAACTGAACAATAAGATAGTCAGAATAGTTTTTTTTCACAACTTAAACGACCTTATTCCATAATATGGTGGATTCTGACATGTAAATAATAATGGCATGATTTGAGTGCAAATTCAAAATTCCCGCGTTTAATCTATACTGGCTTTATATGAAGTACTGGCACGGAGACAACAATGGTTTGTCAACATTTTCAGCCCATACAAAGGCGTTGTGGTTTTCAGATATGCGGAAAAACTGGGCATCATACTCTGAGCAGACAGGAATTAGATTAAGATTCACAGACATCCTCCTTGCAAGAAGTACAATCTTGAATGAATGTTAAGAAGTACCGTTGACGGGTTACAAGTTAAAATTTGAACAAGAGTCCTGTGGAAGGCGGAGAAACCGTTTCTTAGATTTTTATAATTCACAACCTAGATGAATATCAAACTTTAAGGTCGTTTTCAATATTATTAAAAGCATAACTGTTCTAGAAGACGATGAGATATGCAATTAAATTTGCAATTGAAACAAGGAGTTGCCTTGATTGGCGACAGCCATGGACAGGTATTTACAAATTTGTCAAAAAAGACTTAAATGTCGCTGACATTCTAATTGTTCTAACTTTTTTTAGTGACAAAACGAAAAAAAAAAAGATAATATGTAAACTTGCTTTTTATATATGTGCAATTATGTTGACCTGGTGAACCAAATATCATTTATTATCTTATTTTGTTTTGAAAGAATAAAATGAAAAAGAAAATGAAAGAAGTATTGATTATTTCTCGCCTGTTCTGTCTGAATCACTTTATACAAAACTTGGAAGGGAGTGTCCACTGACATTGTGTTTACATAATAAACGCGTATTCTTCAAAAGTACTGAACCGAATCGAGTGATTGTTTACATTAAAATGTTAAAATGTACTGTGGTTTAAGCTTCTTTTTACATTTCTCAAATGTGCTACTTACTTTTGAAGTTATGATCGCTTATAGTTAGGGTGTACTTCTTTCTGAGACACCGCTGTAATATCAATAACATTTCCTTATTGCAAATGTTACTTGGCTAACGTATCTAAAAAATATAGCAACAGATCCATATAACAGCGTCTGCAAATTAATTTTATACAATGTACACCCATATGGGTTGGTCATCAAATTGACGATCGTTTACATTGACAAATTACATCGGCAACCGGTCGTCCCTGGATGATGACTTGTTCCTATAACAAATGGCAGTATGTGTAATGGTGGGGGCACAACAGCCCTAGATCTAGGATACATTCCCGGCGGTACGTTACCCATACCTCGTAACTGCGTGTTGGATTACATAATGTGTGCAAATCTGAAACAATTCGGGTCAGAGCCAACTTTTTGTAACATCAAGGCAAAAAAAAAAATCATCTGTCTTACATATTATATAAGCTCCATATCTCTCGGGTAAATTAAGGTAGTATACTATATATAAAAATTGCCTATGGACAAATAAACAAAACAGCTAGACAACATATAAAATATTATTCTTATCACTATTCTATAGCAGATATATCTCGAATAATTCAAATGTTGTGAAAATGCAACCCTTTTCACATATCTTATATCCACTCCCTTGCCATTTAATGTTTCTCCTTGCTCCGCATTATTTTTTCCGGTTAAGATTGAATCTAAACATCATTATTTTTACATAAGAATGAACATATAACGGCGTACCCTTTTCATACTTTTTTGTTCATTTCCAAGCAAAAAATAATTTAGAACCGCTCAATTAAATAGTATCGCCACAATTAATGGTCACAGAAAATATAAGTTTTACAACCAGGTTCACTAATACTACCCGTGCGTAGTCAAAATTTTACGGCCAGGTGAGATTTCTTTTAGCCACTCTTTGCCAAAATGGGTCTCAGCCTACCACATCATGTTGCGCTCTATACAGAGTACATCTTGCCTACAATTTACTCAATTTGGACTAAATAAGACTCATCATATGAGATATGATCCTTATTATTAAGAGTGTAACGAGCGCGCCCAATTTTCCCAAAAATATTTTAGATTTTTTTGTGCACAGTTGTAATTGTTTAGTAAACTCTACCTTTGAATGGTAAAGCTTGAACTTGTCTACGTATCACGGCAAAAAAGACTTTTGTAATTAGGATATACCGATAATAATTCAGTGGCTGCTGAAAACGTCCTTCTAATATGAAATAGTTAGGAAATAGCGCCATGTACGTGTCTACATTCATCCATTAGTAAATTGTTCCATTAGTTCGGGTGAGTCAGGGTAGAGGTCAACATCGTGATCTGGCACTATATTTCACAATGGATGGGCAGAAATTTGGCGTTTGTAACTTTGCCATTAAATTACAATCTTGGGTCCCGATTCTAATTACAAAAAATAGCCTCTTTGAAAAATACACACTTTTAAGCATTACCATTCTCAAATATTATACTAGACAATAAGCAACACAACTGTGCAAAAATCTCAAACTTTTAAAATTGGGGCGCTCTTCCAAAAATGCGCTGTTATTATTTTGAACTTAAGGGTTAATGTGCAAACAAAACTTATGTAACGCAAATATTAATACAAACATTAATACTATATGTAGTACATGATTATATTGAAGAAGATAAACAAGGAAGATGTGTTGATAAGAAACCGTGCCGTGTTACTTATTTGTCATTATGTTAGTTCTTCAAGGAGGAAGCCATATATTCTAAACAAAGTCCAATGTATACTAGAATATTGCGCACGGTAATATCATATTGATTTTTTGCGTGCTCATTTCCCGACGCACTTCAATCTACAGGGCTTATCCACATTATCTTGACGGCTGCATTTCAGAAGTTGTAAACAGGATTGCTGGAAAGCTCTTCTAGATATCTATTTTTAGTGTCAATTTAGGTTAGTAGAGTAAAAGGAATGAGACCAAAATGAATTAAACGATTGCACGGGTGTTTATTTTGCATTCATAACATCTTGGAAAATTTTATTGTTCAGTAATAAAACTGGTAGATTGACGTCTTAGATTTGGCAGGAGATGTGTGTTTCTTGAAAGTTTCATATTAGCCTTTTGTTTAGATAAGATGATATTATATGTTGCTTGCAGGATTGATTTTACAACAAAACAAAATGGTAAAAGGGTGTATTTCTTATTTCCAGCACCATCCCTTGGTAATCAGTAAATACTACTAGCTAAACGACGTTTGGTAAACGTACATTCAGCCACAGATAATTTATTTACAAATTTCTGCACTTGTGGTCCCGACTGAGGAAAAGCACAGACTCATGATCATTAGCCGAAGTACTTAGTCTCAATAGCCTTGCTACCCCAAGCTGTTAAAGGTGCAACGAGAGATTGCAGGTAAATATAGAAGTCCCAAGTATGCAAATGAGGTATTACAATTGATTTCGTCATGCGCGGTATCATGTTATTCAGTAGCGCTTGACTGAATAAATAGCAATACTTGGGACTTTTATATGAAACGTCTACCAGATTACAAGGCATCCATATTTTCTGTCATATGTAGTGATGTCATATATATAGATTAGACATGCAATACATTTCCTATCTTGTATTTGGCTAAAGAAATGTCTTAAAGTTTAAAACAAAAGGTGGTTTTCATTTGCTTAGAAATGTATTTTAATTTAAAACTTATAGGCTGATTTTATAAATCTTGTACCAAAGAAA
>JAMKCH010039237.1:0-14184 GCA_023653785.1 Ophioderma brevispina
CGGGCAAACCGTCAGAAAATGCAGTTGAAAAGCATTCGAATCATTCCCGGGAATGAACGTTCCAAGGTGCACACGAGGAACAGCGCTTCATTTTCGGGAAGACGGCCAGATGCCACGATTCGGAACATCGGCGCATTTTCCCGTTAAAGATGGCCCAGATGCAACGAGGAACATCGCGTCATTTTCCAGTAAGAACGGCCAGATGCAATGAGGTCCAATGAGAGTCATTCTTGAGCGACAAAAAATAGTTGTTGACTGGGGGTCCGAGATGAAACGAGAAAACATTTCCGACCGGTTACAAGTTTCGTTGGCTCTCATTGGCTCTCGTCCGCGTCGTTGGGTTATGATACAATTATAAAGCATTTTGAACTGGCAATGTACAAAGCAAAAAATGGAAAATCATTCAACTGACAAATAATCCATGATGAAACGCAGTTTGTAAGAATGATATTGCATGGCCTGTGTAATTCAATGATGGCCTTTGGTGGAAGCGCGGTTGCCAAAAGATGGATAATGGTTGACCTATTTTATTGGTGAACAATCAATAATGTTTGAATGCCCGGTTGAATGGCTGGTGCTTCCACAACAGGGACCCTTTGCTTTGCGAGTTTGACTACTCTAAATCCCAGATTCCAAAACAATTACCAACATTGGAAGAGCTAGATGGACCGAAAACCATTAGCAAACATATACCACCCCTGAAACATAGTTCAAAATAAAAACGACACCAACAAAATACATAAGTGGGCCAAGCCACTCATTAAATGCGTGCCGGGTTCAAAATCTTGAAAATCGCAAAAGGTGGGGGGTGACATTTTTCCACTTGAAAAAAGGGTGGAGTGTATAAAGTGTGGAACGAAATATTAAAGGGGTGGCGTAATTTAATATCACCTTGTAAACAATTAAAACGTATATATAAACTTCCTTCGCCTTGCTCGCGTAAATGTGTCTGTCGCTTCCCTGGCCAGCTGCGGCTCGATTTGCCAACAGGAGTTCATGAAGCATGAATCTCATCGGGCGGGAGCTCCAATCAGCATCAGTTTTAGATCTTGTTTATCGGTTGTTGGTCAATCGTGATTACTAAAAATAGCTGGTCTTCACCATTTTGGAATGAAAATAGCTTTGTAAATGATATCGGAAAGGACTTCTCCTACTCCCGATGATTTTTAGCAAGTCTCAGTCTAAAATGGCGGCGCCCGCAAAAACAATGGGAAGTTGGGATCGCCTGATTTTGGCCAAGAAGATTCAGATTCAGATTAAAAAATCAAATATTAAAAAAAAAAAAAAAAAAAAAAAAAAAAACGCTGATAGTGGGTCTGAAAAATAACTTTGAATTGGAAGCTGATCAGTACCAAATTTTTGCGTACGTCACAGTCATGCCAGTCTGAGACCGGCATTGATCTGGACGAGGCTAACCTACCTGATTTCACATGGATGTGGTATCATAAACACAAGAGGGGGGGGGGGCATTCGGTACCTCTGTGTGCTAATTTGGGTATCTGGCCACAAAAAAATAAATGATATAATATGATATAAATAATGTCCACTTTTTTACAGAGCACATGTGCAATTCGTGATGGAAGTAAGTTACGGATTTACCATTACGGGTAATCACAATATTGCTTGCGAAGGGTAAAAAGGGTGTGGGTCAAAATTTTCAGTTTATAAGGGTGTCTCAGTAAAAGGGTGGGGGGTAAAATAAAAAGGGGGGGGTCAAACCCCACTGCCACTATGAAAATAATACGGACGTCTAAATCGGAACAAGGCTCACAATCACCGATGTATAGATCAATTGTACATATTGCCAATTAACAACATTAGCACCAAAAAAACCCTTTTGAGAGCCCAAAACCGACTTGATATACATTATGACTGGTGACCTCAATTGATAAGGACAAACAAGACGAGCTTGATCACTGTTGCATGTTGCGTGTTTTCGAACTATTTATTGCAATTTTTGGCATGGGTACATTAAAATACGGCCGCAGGTACTTGCCAGAAGCCAATTTAAAAGGCAGTACTCTCACTCGGAACACTGCTGAAACTGTAAGTAGATGTAAAAGAGCATTTGCAAGTGCTCATAATTTGGTCCATTGGTAAATGTGGTCAACGTGGGCTTGGTACAGGGGACTAGATCGACCACTACAGTGACATTAGGTATGTAGTTCAAGGTGAGTAAATGTCAGTTTTAAAAAAGTCATGATGGACCTGCAATAGCGAATAATTCATGCTCTGACCTAGTACACGAACACACAATATGGAGTGTCTAGGCAGAGGCAACCTCGATACTCGTACAGGAACCTAGGCTTAAGTAGTTTTTGGAACTGGTCGTCAGCACGAGAAAGGCATAATGCATGAAAAGCCGTAGCATCAAGCCACGTATTAACCCGAAAACGCGACCGAGATGCATCAAAAGCATCGATTCATGGTAACGGTCGGAAATGGCATCTCATTGCATCTCGGCGTCAACAACTATTTTTTGTCGCGAACATGACTCTCAATGCTTTTAAATGCATCTGGGGCGTCTTCCTGGAAAAGCGCGATGTACTTTTAATGCATCTGGGAGTCTTCCCGGAAAATGACGCGAGCTTTTTAAAATGCATCTGAGGACATGCTTCCTGGACAATGACGCGATGCTTTTTCAGGGCATCTGGGATAGTTTGCCCGCAGAAGATTGCATTGGTTGCAATTGCTTCTCATTGCATCTGGGATAGTTTGCCCGCAGAAGATCGAAATTGCTGCAATGCTTATCATGCATCTCGGGCGTCTTCCCGGAAAATGACGCGATGCTTTTCATTGCATTGCCCGGACAGTTTGGCCGCAGAAGATCGACATTGGCGCAATGCTTTTCAATGAATCTCGGATCGATTTGCCTGAGTAAGTATCAAAAATTGGTCGATGCTTTTCATTTTGCATTCGTGTTGAAGTTGCCCGCAGAAGACTAGAACTTGGCGTCAATGCTTTCAGACACCGCCGCCGCATCCTACTTTTGCGAAGTCTCTTCACCCCGGCCACCCCAACACTGCACCCGCCCCCGATGCTATCACTTGCCCCCCCATATGCGTCGACACTCTTTTTATGCCATTGCAATTAATTCGGACCTCGCGTGCTTCTTTTCAATCTGAAGTTGGGCTCGTTGTACCGGCTAGTACCTTGCAAACACAAAGCCTATGAGACCCAGAGTCCCAACCCCGATTCATCAGTAAAAATATTTTTTTTTTTAATTTTTTAGGTTTTTTCTTTTTTTAAATTTTTGAAAAGTCCCCCTGCCGTGGCCTTGCCACGTTGACCTTTGTTCTTGAACAAAAAATACAAGTCAGACCTGCGTTCTTTTTCGTCCGGCCATCGCTACGTCGTTGTGATAAAAACACCGTTAACATAAAACCGGCCAAAATTGAGTGCCTACCACCCCTTTCTTTCCAATGCATTCGGGACCTGCATAGCACCGTATTAGCAAAGAATTGCCATCAATTTGCCGTTTTCTGTTTCGATTTTTTAATCACAACGACGTGCAGGGCCACGGCAGGACGGGAATTGCTATTTTTTGTTCTAAAGAATAAAGGGCAGGGCCACTCGGCAAGGTTCAGTAAAAAAAGCAGGGGCCTCTGCAGGCAAAAAATTTTATTTCTTTTTTACCATGGGGGAAGAAAACTCCCGTTACTCCTCGTGAGGATAAAAACCCCAGGAAATACCGCATCACCACCGACTAAAACAAAGACCCAGGTCTTTGCAGTAAAGACCTGCTAAATCCCTTCAGGCCATCAAGACCTGCACCCTAAACCTACCAACTAAAAAACTAAGCCCCTGGGGCCATAAAGCCCAGGCTCTTTGCAATAAAGACCCTTAACTCCTACCGGCCATAAAGCCCGCGTCCTACTGTTAAAAGCTAAAAACCTTACCGGGTTAGCGGTGATGCGGTATACCTCGCCCAACAAAGCAGGCAGGACGCTAGTTTAACAGTTAGTAGTGAGTAGCTGTAGAAGTAAAAATCGGGCGATCAACGGTAGCTAAAATCGTGCGATCAACGGTAGATAAAATCGTACGATCAAACCGGTCGCATCCTCATTTCAACGTTTGTCTACAACCAAACCTGGCGGTTCATGGGGCACCACGTGTCACTGCAAGAAGCCAATGATACTATGTAACTAGGAGAATCATTGCATTAGTACACATACTTCACAGGGATTGCAGAGGACATGAAATGAGGTCATAGCTCAGACCCCTCCAGCATTTCGCCCATGATCAGAACACATCGGTCAATCACGGTAGCCCGGAATCATCCGGTGCCCCGAACGACGGCGCAGCATGTGGATCTGAGATTAGCGAAGTGGGTTCCGAGGGATCCCTCTTGCTCTGGTGCTTCAAACTGAGTTATAGGTGGTGTACAGTCCTGATTCATAGCTCCGGACCCTCAAGGTGGACGAGATAGCAAAGGTGGGTTCGGAAGATCCCTTTTGCTCTGGTGTTTAAAAGTGAGTGTCTTGCTTTCATCTGCAACTACGAGCAAACTGCAAAGTGGTAGTCGTAGAAGTTTTCTTTAGCCGGCACCTAAGGTACTCGCTCCTATTTCACCGTAACTAAACGTGAGAATCAGAGTTAGGTTTAAAAACCGTTAGTGGGTTAGCCCCAGTTCCACTAACTGGCAAGAGGCGATCACCGGCATTAACAGCGCACTCATTTTCACGTCCCTGCAATTCCTTGTTTTGCAACAGTACTTTCATTGCACGGGGTAGTATGTAGTCATGGTTACATCTTAACGCCGGCTTCCGTCAATCATTGTTTCAGAGGAGCATTGGCAGGCTTTTGTATTTAGCATTAGATGGATTTTTAACACCCATATTAGGGTGCATTCATCACAACACGACTCTCGAAAGCCTAAGACTAGCCGGAAACGAGCGTCGAGGGAAACTAAACGTGCCATACAGCACAATGTCCTCACTCAGCAGGACATCGGCCTTCCGGCACCCGGTAATCCCGGCTTTCCTTAGCACATTTCCCTCACGCTGACCTTGCACGTGGGGATTCAGCGTGGCTTTTCACGCTTCACTCGCAGCTACTGAGGAATCATGGTTAGTTTCTTTTCCTCGCTTAAATTCAGCGGGTGATATCACTCGATCTGAGGTCGAGTATAAAGACAGTGCACTAGGAAACAAAAATGGCTTCATTTGGCAAAACTTGCTTCAAATAGCTTTTTTGAAAATTTATTTGGCTAATTTGATTTTCAAACTTCTTCAGTGAAAATTTGTGATGCCAATTGAAAACCATTTGGTTTCATGTGAGATTAGCTAGCACTAATCATAAACAGGCAATTATGGCAAATCCAATTAAGATAGTAGTAAACCAACTACCACTAAATAGTGTTTGATTGCAAACTATTTTCAAATAGCCTACAGTGAAGCAAATTTGATTTCACATGGTTCATTAAGTGTTGCATAACAAGGCCAAGTGTGTTGCTCAACAAAGATCAACTGACCTATGGAGTGTGAGTGTGGAGAAGTTGCACCATGGGCAGTGACACTCATAAGTGGTAATTGCGGCCATAGCGTAACTAATTACTTTTATATGTATACTGATCCTGGTGAATGACTTGTATGGATGGAGCTTAAAAGTGGATAAAACCAGAGTTATTATTGCACTATATAAGTTAGCATTAAACCATGCGCTTAAAAATGAAAATGCTGGAGTCCACATGGAACCTCCTTTAAGTGTTAACATCCCTATGATAGAAGTATGATACTGTCATCTTACTTTATTTTCTCCATTTATTTTTCTTTCTTTGCTTTTACCCGTTTCATTAGTTGGACATGTTATTGTAATCATTGTTTTTCTGTCTGTACCTGTATGTCTGTCGTGTATGTTTTTGTCCCTATGTTATTAATATTTAACTTTATTTGAAGAGGTCATTGCACCCTCATGCTCTGCATTTAGCAATGTCCTCATTCATCCACTCATCTTTACATAACTAGTGGCTAGTAATCCTAGAGGTTGCCAGCGCTTTGCGCGGGCAACCTCTAGCTGGTTGAATGGAGCGGTCACTAAATGGTTTGATCACTATTCACATGACGCAAAACTTCATTCAGCGACATTACAATATTTTCTCCAGCCTTATTTTATTTACCTCTCGCTTGCAGGCTAGGCTTCACTGTGCCTCAAATGAGTAAGTCAAATTTATCACAACATTGAGCTTGATTCAGGTGAACACTTTCCTGCCAATTGGTCACCAGCCAATGCTCGCACAGTCTAATTTCAGGATTTAAAAGTACTCATAAAATTGTAGTGAGTGACCAATCGTTGTTAGGTTCTAAATAATCTTTCTTGCATGAACATTAATCATATTAGCTTTGAATTCAAATCTAATATTATTAAATTAAGGCAAATGGTTTAATTTAGGATCGATTTTGAAATCCCTGAATTTAGAGTGCACTCCAAAGACCCCCCCCCCCCCTCAGTGGCGTAGATGGGGTCGGAGGAAAGGGCCACTAAGTGACTTAGCCAATAGGGAAATGAGGTTAAAATCTGGAAATTTTGGGAAAAACTCGAAAAAATTGTGTGAAACCGCTGTTTAGAGGCTATAACCTTCCAATCAGGATTAATTTTCCCTCACCGGCTGACTTCCTCTGACCGCGATCCCAACCCCCCATAACTTGGGTGCCATCTTAAAGGGCCATAGATCGATTCTCGTACTCCCTCAAACATGTCCAAGGGGTGAAGGAGCCGGGGAGTCCCCATTTCAAAAAGCGACGGGCGTGTTAAAAGGGATTTAAAATAATCCCAAAAAGATTGTGGTTAGTGACCAAACCATATATATAGATTGTAAATAAATCTGAGTGGTGAATAGTTTTAAACCTATATAATTTAATTTTAAATCTTAAAAAAAGAAAAAACCTAAAAAATTAAAAAAATATTTTTGTTAATTTTAAATCCCTGTAATTTAGAGCAGGCACTGTATTTTTTTTAAACTTTCACCCAAAACCTCTACTTTTAGAAAATGTTGACTAATTTTCATCAAAGACTCTTTTTTTAATATTTTGGGCATTTGTCTGCCCTATCACCACAACCCATATTTGGCACATTCTCTAGCCCAATCCTTGGTTGAAAGCACCAGCCTTAAAACCCATATCAATATTTCATACTGTGTCAGTCCCGATCAGGGGTGAAATTCTGTCTTTTTTTTTCGTGCGCTTGGGAAAATGCAAAATTTAGGTATTTGAAAGACAATTTCAGATTGAAATTCAACAGTGGCTTATTCCAATGGTACAGCATTTGTGAAAATGTTTGCCTCCCTTCCGATACGTGTCTGGGCTGCTTTTTACAGACACAAACTTGTATTACCTGTGATAGACATTTCCCAAATTTTCTATCAACATTTTGTTATTTTTAATTGTACAAAAAATTTCAAGGTAGACAATTCTCAAAATTCCTCTACAAAAATCAGGTTGAGTACATCATCATCGAGGCAAAAATTGCCTTCACACACCAAATACAATACCCAGTCATGCAGTGGTGGCCCCGGGGAGGGGGCATGGTGAAATTTCCCTACATATGTTTTGTTCCTCAGTTCCCCCCCCCCCTCCCGGCAAGAGCAAAATGGTGGATTTAGGGCAAAAATAAGCGATTTGGGCTGAAAATCGCCAAATGTTGGCAAAAATTGGCGACTTGGACCACAATTGGTTACAAATTTCAAAGTTGTTGAGTTTCCCTGAAAAAAATCACTTTTGCCCTTCACCCAATTCCACTTTCCCCCGTTTCTTCTACCCCCTCCGAAAAAGCATTCTGGGCCACAACTGAATCTACCGATGCATGGCCATTGAAAGCTGACAAAATTAAAAGAAAACATCGCGCTAGGAATTTCAAACTTGATAGGCATTTTAAAAGGTGCTGGTTCTGATTTTGTCGATCGTTTATACTTGATATGGGAGCCTGACATATGACGGACCAACAAGTACCGTGGGAAACAAACTTGCGGATTTTGATGCTAGACGCAATAATTGTACATAGTACAAACTACCTATTCACTACTGTGCTAACATTGATGGTTACCATTAAAAAAGCAGTTTTCGTCAGTATCTTGGAAAGAAATAGATTGGAAGGCTGCAAATTCATGATTGACAATGAGAAAAATACGGCTTCACTGATATCAAAGTTGGATACTAATTCTGGTTTAAATCAGACGTGGTCCAAAGACAAATCAAAATAAGCACCTTTAATAGTTTAATAAGATTATATTATATTTGGGTAGTACGGTGTCTTGAAAACTAGTGTGATATTGTTGTCCTGTTGCTTTTCATCAAGTACAGGATGTCTGTTTTGAATCGCAGCTCTTGCAGGACTGGTACTATTTATTGGTTGTTTACAATATCATTCTAGAGCAGCTTTTCTTCCAAATTCTTCAATGGCGTCTTGTTTAGTTAAAATTTCTTGCAATCTGATAATTTCTTCCTTGATGAACCTGAATATTCAGCTCAGATGAAACCCTGGAAAATAGACTGGCTATATGGCTGAGTGTCGGTCTAGAGCACCATGTTTCTGTGGTTTGGTGTAACCATGTTATGTCTAGGATATTTGGTGTCCTAAAAGGAGTGACAATTGGATTTTGTCCTTTGATTTGAGTATGTAATTTAAGGAGGTACTTTCATGGGAGAGCGTTGCCCATAGTTAGGGTATCCGCCTTTGGTGCAGGAGATCTCGGTCGAGTCCCGGTAGGGTCCCTTTTTGCGGATTTAATTCAAGAACCAAATTATGGATTTTGAAGTGATACAAACTATGCTTAAAACTGAAATTCTGACTCTCCCCATAGTTCATTTAGACTTGGGAAAACGAATCGGTAATAATACCCGTCCGTCAGAGGGGACATATGCCATGAGTACCGTGTGCATGGAGAATCACGCTTGTACATATAACGCGCAGTTTCCATAAGAGTAGGGTGCCCCCATGACGACTGGCCGGGAAAAAAGTTGCAAACTCATGCTATATCAGCCGTTTTTTAGCCCGCTGAATTTGACCCCTTGAGAGGGAAATTTGACCGAAGATGGGAAATTTGCCCCCTCAGAGGGGGCAGGCCCATTACGCAATGTTTCAGGCCGAGTCTACCTTTGATTGAGGAATATACAATACCCTCTTGTGATTAGCATAATTGTTGCCTCAAAGTTTAATTAATTTGTCTTCATTCACTATGTATTGAATTGTTGGAGTGACCTTCTGACTTTGAACATTTAGTTGTTGTCTGTGACCTAGAGGGAAATCCCACGGGATTTTTGACAAGGAGAATGTTCCATGTCGTACCTCCCCCAAGCCTTGAATATGTAAAACTTTACATTTCCTTGTGTTATTACTAAAAAACGTAATTTCCGTGCACAATATTATATGAGTTTGAATAGCTTGTTTATTTTTTGACCTTGCAACAATTTTACCCATTCAGGCCATCGTGCTAATTGACTCGAGAGTATTAGGATAAATACGAGCTGCAAACACTTCAGAAATTTTCCTTATTTCCATTAAATGCCATCCACCTCTTCAGGGAATTTCCGCCACTGTTGTCTGGTGTAGCCTTTAATTTGCCTATTTGGCCTATTTAAAAAGTGGACCACCCGACCTTCCTACCGACTTTTGTCATGCGCATACGTATTGTGTTTCAACAATTTATAAGTATTGAAGTTGATCAAAATGCTTTGCATAATTGTCTACGGATTTATGGGGTTGCAAGCCCCACTTGTTACGAGTTTTGCAGAACATGACAAGGCAGTATTGCTGTCCATACTATGGTATTATTATTTAATATGATGAACCATAATTTATTAAAATTTAAAAATCATTTCATCAACTTTGTGTGAGAGAAAAATGATGTTGAAAATAGAATATTCCAGCGGGTTCCACGCTTGCGCGGGAGGGGTGCCCCTCCTCACCCACACACCACCACATTATATAGCATTACAAAAAGAAATTTCCGTTTATCGTCTTAATTGTAATAGCTTTTAATATCCGTTTGCTTATACCTCTAAGATTATTCCGGCGAACTGGCGTTTCGAAATGGTTTTATACCCACTTTGCGGGAGAAAAATGGGCTTGGAAATTGACGACCACTAAAACAACCATGCTAATTAATTCAAACCAAAACCTTAATTACCCATCGTTAAGATAATACGGCTGATGTGTGCATACCTGGAAGCAATAATAATTGCTCTATTAACCATTTACAGGTTCATTGTCCCCACAGCTTGTGATGAGTAATATCGGAAAAGAACAATATAGCAAGCTACATCCCTCCCGCACCCACCCTCCCAGATGACAACTACACTTCCATATCTTGAATTAAAAAAAAGGCCGCCAAGAGTTGGTCCGGTGGCCGGATAAAAGAAAATTCAGGGCCCTGGTTTCAGAAATATACCCGCGAAGGCTGCCGAATTGCGAGAAAAAAATGATGAAACCCACAACAATATATAGCCTCTAAAAGTCAAAACTTTGCGATAAAATATACTATTTAGCCTTCCCAGAGGCCCGGACAGGGGAAATGCCCATTTATCTAATTTTTAATAATTAAGATTTCTGTTGTGACCACTCCAAATCAACTTTGCATGAAAACAAATCTTGGAAAAAGAATAGGCCTAATACAAGAGTTGCACACGCTCGTGCCGCTACGCTACGGTTAATATTAACTTTTTTTACAATTTGCGGATCCCAAGTAAGTATATTATAAGTCATTAAAAATAATACCGCATGTGCTTTAAGGGGGGGCTCTGAAGTGTCTTTGGTGAATTTTGGAGTTTGGGACACCTTTTTGAGACTTTTAAGTATAGCAAACTTTGAATCTTCGCTGTGAAAAAAAAAAAAATTGCGTTTTATTTGGTTCAAATAGGATATTGTTCCAGAGTTAGGCTTAAATCATATCAGAAAGGTGACGCAAAATGAAGCGAACATATATTCTTCCTATACAAATGGATGCAGTACATTTTCTTTGTATTTTATTGTTTTTAGGGCGTGATATTAAAAAAATGGAAAATAAAATATAAAGTATACAGAAATACGCCATTTATTCCCATTGACATTTGATGAGGATACTTGTAAAAATATTGTTGCACTTTTAGTGAGCTTTTTAAAAGTTTAATTTGCCATATCTTCTCTTTTTTTTTTTTTTTTCTTTTGTTTTTTTTTTTTTTTTTTCCCTTTTTTTTTTCTTTTTAGCATAAGTTAAATATCAGGGTTTCTAGATTTAAAATGGATATTTCGGCATGTTGTGATTTGTCGCGTCTTGATATGGTGCGCGCAGATTTTTTCAGTAACGCCCACCCCAATGGCCGTTTGGCTGAAATTTGGATATGGGGTCAATGTTATTGTATGTCCAGAGTTTTACAGAGGGAAATTTTGATTAAGTATGGAAACATGGAACACGAACCAATTTTTATACTTTTTCCCCAAAATGCCCTTTTTTGTTATTTTTCGGGTAATTTCCGCGTATTTAACATTCAGTTAAATTTGGCTTTGTAAAAAGTTTAATATACTGGTGATAACATAAAATACCAAGTTTGGTTACAATAGGGCAAACTGTTACTGAAAAAGACTGCGCGGCACGGTACCCTTTAAAAAGCAAGATGGCCGCTGTACCATAGCAACCATGAAAAACCCGCGCACGCCATTTTTATGGTGAAAATTAATTGGACCATCAAAGTTATATGATCTCACCGAATATGAAGGCATAGGGGCCGTACTTTGGAAAAAATCCACTTTTCCACTTAGCCCCCCCTTAAAAACAAAAGGAAGAAGCCCGAACGACACCCCTAGATTGTGCAAGAGAGCCTGTCGTTTTCCGATACGCGATCTGTACCGACTTTTTTGGGGGGGGTAAGCACTAAAATCATAGAACCCAATGGTGAAAATCAGGGACGCAGATGATAAAGTGTGGTATGCGTGCCTAATCTTATGTGCATGCTTTAGAAGAAATAATAATTTTGAGTTTTCGGTTCATGAAACGGAAGAAATTACACATAATGGCCCATGAGGCACTGTGATACAGGACATTCGCTCACACATCAAGCAATCACATTCTTCAATGAGTGCCCTACCTTGTCCGCCGGTGGATACAGATATCTCAAATCCCAACCAATTCAACAGTGAGTGGCTCCAAGTTTACAACACATTAGCTTGCTTGCCTCATGACGCAAGAAGAAGGAAGGACACCATCAAATTGAATTGAAAAATTTTGGAAATAACCTTTTCGAGAATATCTTGAGAAATTTAACCAAAAGAACGGTGTAGGATCACGAATGCACCTTTAAGTTTCATTACATTAAAAATATTTTTGTTTTTTAAATTGCATTGTAAATTAGTCAAAATACAAAATATTAGGCTTTACAATTTACCTAAAGCGGCACTGGAACATTTTTAAAAAATTTTAAGTGTTTTTATTTTTTGGTGGTTTTAATTTTTGTTTGATTGTAAAAACAGAGATATATTTACACATAAAAATAACCATACCCCAAAACAGATAGGGAACATTGTATGAGGATAAAGACATCCAGGTAGGTAATTTGTAGGCCACTTTTAGTTTTCCATAACTTAATCAATAAATGTTAATTACATGAATATTTTTTGACTCTACTCACTGTATTAAAAAACACAAAGATTATAGACCGGTCAAAACAGGGTGATATGTAGAAACATGCATACGCGTGTGTGCTTGTGGTAAACGCTTTTTAGTCGTCTGCTGAATTAAGCGTCGCTGGCGACGTTAAATTATAATAATCGTTCTGTTTTTACCCATAAGGAAGCTGCTTTTTGGTCTTAATCATGTCGGGGGAGGGCTTTTGTATATGAAAACTTTACAACCATGCAAAAAAATATCGATTTTGAAAAAAATCTGAGGGCGCACTATTTTTTCCAACTGTGCAGTGGTCTCTTTAAGGTGCAACGAGAGATTTCAAATAAAAGGTTTTTTTGTCCCAAAAAATGTGGAAAATTCTGATTTTGGCACTGGTTTGTAAAGTTTTTATATCAAAAAATACCCCATCTGTTAAGGATTAAGCTGAGAGCAAATACGAAATTCAAAATTTGAAATTTATAATTTGTATAGGAGCAAATATGAAATTCAGCCGATGTTTTCTATTGAAATATAAGCATATACAATCACCTTTTGTTTTCATTGTACGTTATTTCTGCCACCCACCAATAAAAGGTAGGGGATCTATTGTGCATCGTAATCTATATGAAAGCACTACAGATACAGAAGGAAAATATGGATGACTTGAAATCTCTCGTTGCACCTTTAACCTTGCTCAGACTTTTGTGGTCAATTAGCTTTAATTTTAGAAAATTACAAGAATTGAAGTGCACTCCAAAAAAAACAATTTCCTGGATCCACTCAATAAATTAAGTGTAATTGGGTTGAATTTAATTTTATTGAGTAATTTCAATTATTAATCTTTTAACCTATCACTAATCAGGTATTGAATTGGAGAGCTCAAAAAGTTTGAATCATTAAACTCATATTTTTCCACATGTACTAAAATCACACTAATAGAGCTTATTTATATTTAGTAAGTATACAAATAAATCAGTTAGTCCAATTATTAATCAAGTTGCTGGAACTCAATTACTTTGTAGGTCCTGTGGTGGGGAAATAGGGAAAACAAAAGAGTTGAGAAAACAAAATATATTTTGAGGTTACTATTGCCTCTTGTTTTGTATTGTTCTTATTTTAATAAGTAGCCTAAAAACAGGGAATGACGAACCTGAGACTCTACTTAGTATGAAACGCATTACTTACACTTCCTTAATAAATACTTTTTTTCTTTCAAATTAACATATGTGGTAAAAACCAAAAATGACAAATTTCATACAAAAACATGAAAGGTCTACTACAAAAGGGGGGGGACGTCTTTGAGCTATCTATTACCCCTCGTCTCCCTGAGCCATTTTGTGTAAAAAAAACTCCCGAGGGGGGGGGGTGGTTACCACCACCCCCATGATTTTGTTACTGAACACCCGATTCCGGTAAACTTTGAGTACCAAAAGATAGCTTAGAGTTTCTTCTTTCCATGGGTACCAAAATATAGTACTAACATGTTGAGGAAAGTACGAAAAATACTGAATATAGGGTGGATGGAAAATTTAATATTTCAATTTTAGAGACTTCAACCCGCCTTCCTCAAACCTCAAAAACACCTTATATAGCTCAACATGCTGCCTGATATT
>JAMKCH010039238.1:0-14018 GCA_023653785.1 Ophioderma brevispina
GGATTATGCTAATTAGCCCTCCCCGCTGTCCGATTTTGGCCTATTTTGGATATGTGTTTAGTGGTGAACATCACAAATCAGATGAAACATAAAACCTTTCTGTTTGCAATTTGTTCTAAGTTCTCCCTAAGTTTTACCTGGACTATTATGTTGACAGACTGACCGGACCCCTGAAACGTGATTTCGAAGTGCCGCAAGTGGTGCCTTAAGGAAGGGACCAACACAAGGTTTGTACAGGGGTCAAATTTGTAAATGATCCAATCATGTTGAAAAGCACACCATGTTACATGTCTAACCATAAGGATTCGAACAAGGTATATTTGTAATATGTCCAGCCTTAAGTTTCAGAGTTATAGGCTAAAAACAGCAAAAATCATGTAATAAGTGTCCATTTCATTTGTACAGGGGTCCAACTTTTAAAATTATGGCGTCCGATTTGGATAAAAAATGGTGCAATTAATTGGTGGAGCTCACATAGGATAAAATTAAGAATAGTTTTGAGTGTCTCAAAGGCTTGCTTAAGAAAGTAGGGGGGGTACAAGATCAAGCTCTAATTGAATGCAATGGACGTTGACTTCTGTGCCCCCTACATCGAACTAACGCTTAAGACAGTCAAAACTATCCTTATTATACCTATGAAACTCCACAATAATTTGCCCATTTTTTATTCAAATCGGAGCAATTTTAAAATTTGACGCCTGTACAACTGAAGTTGACCCTTGTTATTGATTTTTGCTTTTTTTAGCCTATAACGCTGAAACTTTAGGCTGTACATATTACAACTAAACAAAACTTTTCGGAATCCTTATGGTTAGACACGTAACATGGTGTGCTTTCAACAGATTGGATCAAATTTACAAATTTACCCCTGTACAACTTGTTTTGGCCCCCTCTCCTTAAGGCACTTGCGGCACTTAAGAATCACGTTTCGGGGTTCCGGTCCAGTCTGTCACCATAATTATCACTCAAACCTTTTTTACTTTTTTTCGGCAACCTTTTACAAATGTGTGCTAACTCCTGGGTTATACTGCTGTTATTTCCTTCATAATTGATCTACACTACTCTTGGTGTTTTCATTCAATTGTTTTCATTTTCACTTCTCATTTTGGGTCAGTCCTGGACTGTTGCTACACTTTACGATTTAGCGACCCTTTCCTGCCCTGAGCAAAGCTGATCCCATGTCAGTTGTCCAGCAGCTGGCGCTAGGTCCCCCCCCCAACATTGGATTGAAGGGTAGGGAAGGACATGGTAAAATTGAATTCCTGCTGCTCAGGCCCGTGTGCAGGGGGTGTGTCTCAGCCCCAAATTCCACAAAAGGGGAAAAATGTCCATCTTTTTTGTCAATGTTTTGATACAAGGGTCCAAAATTTAGAGAAAATATGACGAAAAGTCCACTTTTTTTGGTGATGAGATGTTCAATTTCAAAACGTCCAAAAATGACCTTTTAGGGATAGGGGTTCCATTTTTCCAAAAAAAGGTCCGCTTTTTCGTAAACCCCCCCGCAACCCCCGTAAAAAATCCTGCGTACGGCCCTTCTTGCTGCTTTTAATAATAATAAATATATTTATTTGAATTACTTGCAAAACATCGTGTGGCTGCAACATACAAATACAAATATTAGCAAGTAATCCGGCCGGAAAAATGAATGGGCTGAAAAAT
Organism: Ophioderma brevispina; assembly: GCA_023653785.1. NCBI lineage: Eukaryota > Metazoa > Echinodermata > Ophiuroidea > Amphilepidida > Ophiodermatidae > Ophioderma > Ophioderma brevispina. The sequence goes on from JAMKCH010039238.1 coordinate 1,660, forward strand.
ACCAAGCACTTAAGTCACACTTTTCGATGAAGAACAACATTGATGGCAGGACATAATGCAAACAATACATGAAAAATATGCAGGCCGGTTAATTTAAAAAATACTAGAATTTAAAAATGAATGCAATACTTGCTTTCTATTTAACAATGACTTATTGCCCTATTTTGATCTTTGTTGTGAGCATGAGGATCATTGGTTTCAATAAATCTACAACAAAACGGTCTACCTACGTAAAAAAAAACACCAATTTTAAAAAAGTACGAGTCCGTAAAAGTTAATAAATTTAAGAGAGCACCAAGTTTACTCAAGTGCGTCTGCCCCCATTGGCAAACTGGTCCATTCTTCCATTCCTAATTTCTTTGTTGAGGAACATTTGTGACATTTCTAAGGAACATATCGTTCGACCAAATTGTTGATTTAAATAAATCCAACTGTATTTGTCTTAGGTTATATTGCAGTTTAGTTTGGAATTAGTATTCTATTTTTCTTGTGTAAAGGGCTCTTGTCTGACTTGATACTTTTCAAATTTATATTTTCTTGTTTCGTTTTGTTTTCTTGCTTGAATGTCCTTGTTTGTTTGAGATGTATTCAATACGGAAATAAAGCCCAATCTCCTTGTATCATCAATTGTCTTCCCAATGAATATGTGTTTCGACTGAGCTGCAGTCGCCTTTTTTAGAAGGTATGTTGGTTATGGGTTCTGTGATAGTCTAACTCACGGATGTTTTCTGGGTATTGTCCCAGTCCTTCTGTGAGATACCTAACAGAAGAAGGGTCCTAAAGACCATAGGATGGTCCCGCTGCTCTGGTTGTCTCATGTATGAAGAGGGGTTGTTTTTGAACCCGGCATTTTTCATTAGCACCTCTAGCATTAAACGATAAATTATATTTTGGGTTGTTTGGAGGTTGATTGGTGGGAAAAAAACCCTGATATTTTCTTTTTGCATTGTAGAAAAATGGACCAAGTTGCAATGGGGCACAGAGCACTTGAGTATACTTGGTGCTCTCTACATTTAATTACTTTATACGGCTCGTACTTCTTTTAAAGCTTGGTGTTTTTTTTACGTAGAACGTTTTTTTGGTAGATTTCCTTTATTTTGTGAACATCAAAGTAGCTATCAAAATTTGAGATTTTATATAATTTATGTATAGTTGGAAATAAACTTTTAGTGTTTTTTTGACATTAAATATTTCACTATCAGTGTACTGAGATATTAAGATTTGTAAAGTTTTCTGGGCAATTTAGGCCTTTTCACAAAGAATAGCATTAAAAAGGGCATAAAATTGTGGAAGTGTATATTTGTCCTTTTTTGTGATCATCACTGCTGGGATTTTACATTTTAAAAAGAAAGAATGAGAATGAGTTACTGCTTTGCATTTAGGAAAAAGCCTATTTTTACCAACAGGACAGGGGGAAATTCTAAGGAAACCGCGTGTTACTTTCTACAAGATAAGCTTATAAAATAAGATGCATCAATCAGAATCCTTTAAACTGGAGAAAAGCGCATAAAAGACCCCGGAACCCCCCCCCCCCAAACCGGGCTGAAAATAACTAAAAACACTAAATTTGGCAAGCAAAAGTGCTGATTCATGGTTGTTCCTTGAAAAGTGGCATCTCTGCAAAATATGAACATAGGTCTGAACGGTAAAATTTACAACCCTAAGCAACGCTAAATTTCACCAATACATAATAGCCTTTTGCATTAAATTCGAATTCATTTATACTAATACTGTAAAATCTTACGGAGTGTACGCAACCCGAACTAGCCAGAGCAAATCTTTTGTTAGAGAACATATTTGTAATATACTATTTGATATACCAAATACCGTCTAAACATGACTCACTACATTTTGGTCATGGAATGTTGAACTATAATGAACGGTGTCACTGTTACGAAAGGTTATTTACGATGATTTTTTTTTAAATGAAAATCTCAATAAAAAATCAGTACTTTCATACTTGAAATCTACTTTATATCATGAAATTATCATCTCAACTAAAAAAATGAGCTACCAACGGAGACTTACTATATAAACAACATTAATTAATAGTCGAAAATGGTAGGCTCGAACGGACCCAACCGATTGAACACCCAAAATAAAAATCAATAATTTTCCTTATCTTGACCAGTGTGCCATCAAAGTTAGCTTAGAATATTCGGGCGACTTGGATTCCCCTTGAAATCATTCCCTAGAAGTTTCAACGAATTTAGATGTTGTATTATGAATCGATAAGTTTTTCATATAGGGGCTCTGACAATGCAATGGAATACATTGCAGATTTGTGTGCTTGTACGGACGCTACACTTTTGTGCAGGAGCACTAGTTTATTGTTCGTTTTCCTTGATAATTTTACCTAGTTTGTCTCTGGTATGAAGTAAATAAGCATCTTGCCTCATACAATCGACGGCATACATTTTCCCTGTGATATTATTTTTCGGTTCAAATTGGAGATAATCACCGGATTATTTTAATAATTGTCTCATTTTCGCGTCCTAGATAGTCCTTTTTTAGATATATTTTTTATTTACAAAATACTTCAAAGACAACATATCTCTTGTTATGAATATTCACGGGTAAAATCAAACTGCACCCTTGGTGTTTCTGAAATAACTGATACTACAATTACATATACTTCCTAATCCTTTTCAATGGTCAGGTGGCCGTTAGCCTATCAAATTTAAGAAAATGTCACCAGAACTGAATACTAGCATAATTTTAAAATTCGGAAATGGTGGGCCCAAGGCGGACTCGAACTGACACAACCGACTAACCAAAGTAAAATCAATGACGCCTATGCTAACCGCTGCGCCACGGAGGAAGCTTGTAACCGTTGTAATATGCTAGTGAGGGTTCATTAGTGATGTTGAACAACGAATTCCGTTAAACATCCATTTCTTGGTATGAAGTCAATTATTTTCAATGTTAGCAGTAAAAGGCACATCATGAGGATAAAAAGAAAACATGTACTAAATTTTGTCAATATTAATTTCGTAATAAAGGCTGTGTCTGTGAGAACCGTTTTTTTAGTTCACATTTGCCACTAATAATCGCTATACATGACCGTTTGAAAGCATTTCTAACCCATCGTCGTTTCCGTTGTCTAAATCATATCTTGCTCATAAATGTTAACCAAATATACTTCTGAGGGTTGAATACCTGCCTGAGGTATTGATCACGAGTAGTTTTAGCTTCGTTACTATACTCCCATCCGTCAAACACGCGTCAAACAAAGGTAAGTTGTTTCTTATAATATACTCACGGTGGGTGTCGCTTGTATCATGGATGTTTCCTAATGCTTTTTTTTGCTGTTTTTTCTTTCCTTATTTGTTTTGTTTTTAATTTTTTATACTTGGTGGACACACTACCGGGTATCTTAAAATAAGATTTGGAAATGTTTAACTATAGATTAATTATACTTGCCATTTCCATAAACTTCAATGGCAAAGGTGACCGTAAGTAAGAAAATGATTCTTACTCTCGTGTTAATTTTAATGTGCTGAAAGTAGTGGGCTACCGCTGGACTATACGCAACTTTTATTTGCATTTTATTAAAAAAAAAAATCAATAACTTCCAACGATTAGACCGCTCGGGCCAACGAAGGAAGCTTACTGCATGTACGCAAATTTTTGGATATGATAGTAAGTTATGGTTCAGAGTGATGTTGAACAAAGAATCCCCGTTAACGTCATTTTCCTCTGCATAGCTTGAAATATCTTCAATAGTATCACGAAAAGGCACATCCTGTGAGGTAACTAGAAATTATTTAATTAAGTTTGGCTACTATCCATTTCGTAATAACGGCTTTAGGTTTGAGAACCACTTGTTAGAGTTTCGCACTTTGCCACTAATAATCTTATAAGTGACCGCTTGACAGTACTTCTAATTCATCGTTTTCCCGGTTTCCTTATTTCTATGTGTGCACAAGAAATTGTCTAATTACTTTTGTGGGTTGAAATACATGCTCTGGGTTATGTCTTGTCGAGCGGTTAAGTGATTTTGATGATATTTGCCACCTAGTGCTATTTCTTCGTCAAACGCGCGTCAAACAAGTGAAGTTTGTTTCTGTTCTATACCGGTGTGTGTCGTTTGTATCTTGGCTGTTTTAATGGTTTTTTTGGCTGTGTTTTTGGTATTTTTTTTAGTTGTTTTTTAAAACTTGGTGGACCAACTACCGTGTGCTTAAAGTGTATCAATTGCAACTATGATTAAGGTTTTTAGATATATGTGCATCTCTTTCATACTTTAGCTGTCTGTGCAATGATTATCCCCTCCCCCACACAATTGGCCTAAATTAGTCTAAATTCTGATTTTGGTAAAAGTTACGTCATACATCATCATAGAAATTTGAAAATTGCAATATTCACCAAATTTGATAGCATTGCAAGGCCCGTAACGCAGTGGGGGGGGGGTGCGGGGGGTGCGGGCCGCACCCCCCAATTCCACAAAAAAAGGGGTAAAAGGTTCCACTTTTTGCTGATTTTTTTTTTGATAAAAAGGTCCAAATTTAGAGAATTTTGACAAGAAAGTCCACTTTTTAGTGATTAAATGTTCAAAGTCCCAAAAGAACGTTTTTAGAGGTTTAGGTCCACTTTTAGCAAAAAGGTCCACTTTTCGAAAAAAGGTCCACGTGTTTGAAAGTCCCGCACCCCCCCCAAATAAATCCTGCGTACGGCCCTGAGCATTGGCTCAGTGTAAAGTCGAAGAAAAAATTGGCCGATTAACTATACCTATCAGGGTGAGGGGGAGAGGGAGCAGAGTGCCCCTCGAAAAAAATCTTTGAAGGGAAATCGGGAATAAAACATGTATATTCATTTAATCAGCCCCTTTTCGGATTCTTTTTGGCCCGTGCAACCGGAAAACGTTTGCCTGTGATCGGGACTTTGTTGCACCTACCAGGAATTGACCCCCTCGGAAAAACCACCGGTCTGGCTACGCGCCTGCTTCTATTAATTTAGACTATTATTACACTTCTTGTAATACATTCCAAAATAAATTTCTATCAGATTAAGTTGTCTGTGTTTCACCTTCCGCATGACTAATCGTTTTTGTCTCTCTAGCCAATAGCAATGAGTGTCGGTCAATGCTGCAGAAATTGTGTTCCTCTAACAGCTCTGCATCGCCTGGATCTTTCACAACACTTGGATGTTAAATGACGATGGCCGTATTATGAACGATTGTTGTAGTGAGTGTCTGATACTAACAGGTGAAAATATATCAACCTCCTGGAGGGGGTTTCCAAAGGAGGTTTTGTCTGATCTTAATCTCCAGGTCTTAACCCTTTACAAAAATTCTTTAAAATTCTTTTAAAGGTGCAACAAGAGATTTTTGAGGCAACCTATATGTATCATATAGTAATTTCATATAGATTAGACACTCAATATATTTCTTGCTTTTATTTCGCTACAAAATGTCTTGAAAGAGAGACAAAAGGCGATTTTGATAATGCTTATACTTGCAATGTAAAACATAGGCTGTATGTCCGTCATTTCTCCTATACTAATTAGAAATATCACAATTTCTGTCCAAAGAAGAATTTATTTTACTGATCCTTTTTTCCAGATGGGGAGATTTTTTTTTTGATGGAAGCTTACATCAGGGGCAAAAATCAGTACTTTTCGATATTTTAGGGACACCCTGATATGGTTAACTCTCTTCGTTGCAACCTTTAATTTTTAAAAAAAAATGTCAAAATTCACTTTCAAACAGCATGAAACATGCATTCAAATGAGTCCAAACAACCCTAGCTTAGGTCAGTGGTTTTTAAGATGGCTTCCCAATTGACATGGGACTTTTAGGAAACCATCTCAAAAAGCACTGACTTGTGTGTTCTACCTATAAAGAATCTACCATGGTTTAAAAGTTGTTAGATAGGGAATGACTAGGGAATTTATTGATATATTTTAATGCACTTGGGTAGTTTGTCACTTTTGTCAAGAATAAAGCACTTGACTTGAAACGTTTTTGAAAAAGTCTAATTGTTGTGGAGTGACCATGGTGGCCCCCTTTTGGTTTTTAGTACTTGTGTCTTTATTATTGCTTTCAGACTGCCCTATAAAGCATGATTTACCTTAGTGTAGATGTAACAGTCCAAGCAATATTTTAGACAGTAATTTGCCAGCAAAGTGGTTACTTCTCACTGGGAACTGGTTCATGTACCCCTTTCAAGAATGTGTTGCATAATTTTTGATTGTGGCTCAGACGGAAAGGTGTCCAGTCAGATAGTGTAATCTATACTCGTAAGCACTTTAATGGCAAATAATCTATAATTGCATATTGCGTGATAAACACAAAGATGTCAAGTATACCTTGCCCTTGTCCCACGGGGGTGTTTGGGGTGGGTGGGGATGTTACGTTAGCCTGTAGCAAGTACGACAATATTGTATTTTTTCTAGTTGTTAAGTTTTTGAAATTTTTTGCTTGCATAATCGTCGCAAAATGGTTTGCTTACAATAACATTATAATAAGCTCTCAGTTATGACCTCTCTAAGTTGTTAAAACTTGATATGTTTGTACTTTATTTGAAGAGAACATATTATGTATCTACATACTGATAACCGAACAGATATTGTTTGTTCCTAATTATAAACAAATGGGGGTGTTAACCATCCCCCCTCTGATCGTGAATGATAGTAGAAAGCCCTTGGTTTGGGATGAGTGTTAAATACATAATCAATTTATGTTATGAAATCCACAAAATCATAGTACTTATTGCGCACAGAAAGATAATTCACACTGTTACTTGTGTCCTGTCCCATCATTTGGTTGATTGTTGTGTCTTCATTTTGCATGAAATTGTCCTCACTGAACTAGGACGGACTATAAGATCCATGTGTAATTGCTTAAAGTGGGGTGTGTGAGGGTTGTGTGCAATGTTAAAAACCCCTTACCCTTAAAGTTAAATTGGCCACTGTGTGATGCACATATTTTAAGGATTTTCAATAGACTTTGAATACATTGAATGCCTTGGGTAGAAGTCTACATGTGACGGCATTTTACATCACCTATAACCCATCCAACCCTCCCTTCACCCTCCTACAAACTTACACTACAGGGCGAAGTCGAAAAAAGGAATCCCAAAAGAGCCCCCATATTGTAAAAATTATGGGGTGCAGCATCTTTATTGATCGATCGATGTTAAAAGTGCCATTATAAACTTCTTTCAAAAAAATGATCCCATTCCTTATGTACTTAAAAAGTTATGGCTAAATTGAACAGAAAGAGCACTTTTACACTCTGTCCATGGCATCCCCGGGACAGCATCTTAAAAGTATGAACAGCTGTCCATATTTCATTTGGTTCATATGGTCAAACTGACACAAGTGCATTCATTTTTGCTACTGCACAAGAAACTAAAAATATACAGACATAAACCTATATTCATATTACAGCAGACATTTTTTACAAGAAAATCTTAATATGTCATGAAGTCCAATGCAGTAATGTTTCTAATGAAAAGATGCACATACCTGTGCATAAAATAAATCAATCCAACATTGCGCGTAAACATTCTAAGCACTCTGTGTATACTCATTAGCATATGCACCATGCAATGACAAATATCAATGCATGATTTTTGTCCAATCATACTACTTCTCTCATAATAAATAATTTAGTAGACAATGCAGCATCACCGCAGAAAACTGCACTGTTTTAAACAGATGAGTCACATAGTGTGAGCAACATCTGCTCATTCTGCTATGATACAATTACTTTGACACCTGAAGTTATAAGTATTACAGATCTATGCACAAAAATTGTTAAAAAAAGTTGCAAACTGAGTCTTCAAAATGACTGACAATACCTTTAATCAATCTAATAATTGCTACTCAGGTACATTCTGATGTCTCCAGTTAGACAATGGACCTATGCCAAGTCTTGGTTAACCCAACATCTTCCAGAAGACCAATCCATCACCTTTAAGGATCTTACGCCTGGTAGTAAAGAGTACCAATGTGGACGTTACACCATCTTCAGTGTGATTGGCCCAAAAGCTGAAAGGCTGTTGCACCGACTCACAGAGAAGCACATCCAGTTAACTGGTGATAAGGTATAAGGGTTGTTATGACGTCTCATAGACGTCAAAGGTCAGAAATACCTTTTAAACACAAACAAAATGAGCCTTGTGCACAAGTGATATGAGTTAGTTAGTTAGTTAGACCAAAGTTTTAAATCCGGTTTTGTCCCCGTAAACGAGGGTGGCCGGATTCACCTCACACTCGGCAATACTGCTGTGTGAGGATTTATTGGAGCAAAAGATAATTGACGGATGCCCTTCCTGGCGTCATATATGAATTTCATATAATAACACAGATTTAATGATTTTAATCAGTTTGGTCCAAGAATTTGGTATGTCCAAAACAACATTACATAGTAAAATTACACACAATTTACAAGATTGATACTTAGAGTCCACTAATGTCCAAAGAAGCATTGCAGTTCAACGATGATATGTCCTCACAGCGAAGACTTCAAAATGACAGCATGCAAAGTCACACTCATAAATCAGGTAATATTCCATGGGAATCTTCTGAGTCTTGAAGGTAATTTTGTCCAGCAGTTCAAGACGACTGGGCTAAATAAGTCCCTCGACGACACTAATATTCCACGGTATATCAGTCCAAGATAATCACCATGATTTCTATCTGTCCACAATTTGGAATCCTATTTTGATTCCCAGCACTTTTGGCTTCAAAGACAGTAGAATAATTATAGCACATATTGCTCATATGGAATTGAAAATATAATAAATCCTGGCACTATGTACAGGTCTGCAATTATTACAGATCAAAACTAGCTATAGCTTCTAGCTAATTGCTACTCTGGCTGCTGGTAAATCTAACCTCTCCAAATCCTTCATTATATCTTAAAATAGATATTACCACAGCATCATGCATAAACATAACCTTGCACTAGCTGACCAATTGGATTTCACATAAATTACATCATCTGCATTGCATCACTTCACATTTATAACATCATGGGGAATCCCCAAATTTTGCAATATGTTTTTCTTAAAGCATAAACAAGTTGACTCAGCATTCCGAGGAATCCCACACATCTCTTGCTTGATGCAAATAACAGGTGCATTTTGCACAAACAACACTAGGGGAATTCCCCTTTCACTTTGTAACAGTAAACAAAGTACTTTTCCTGTGAGAAATCTCTTCTCAAATAAAATTGAGAAAATCATAATATTTTTAATCGCAAAATTTGAGGGTAATATAACAGAGTGTAAATTGTAATATAAAGGGAGGCTAGCACAGCTAGATTCTTACTTACGATGTAACTCAGTATTTTCAGCAGGGGCGGATCCAGGATTTGAAAAACATCAAAATTACCGGGGGACTGAAGGCTGAAACTTGTCCAAAATGGGCTGATTTTGCAAGATTTTGTAGAATTACCGGGAGGCGCGTGCCCCCTCCGCCCCTCCCTGGATCTGCGCCTGTTCAGCTACTGCATTATATACTCTTTATAGCTCTACTCCAAGAGTACCATCCTTGAATTGCATTGGTGGTGCCAGACCTCTTTTTTTTGAGGGGGGGACATAGTAAAATTTTGGAGGAGGCAAAGTGAAATTCTGGGGGGAAAATATAAAAAAAATTGGAGATTTTTAACCAATTTTGGCCCAAAATTGCTGATTTTTGCCAAAATTTGGTGATTTTGGCCCACAAAATCACTGATTTTTCCAATCTTTCATTTCCCTTTTGGCTGGGGGGGGGGGCAAATTGAAATGAGATAGGTATTTACAGGTATTCTCCTGTCAGCTGGCTGGTAGACAGATCTCGGGCCCATTCTTTCTGTATGGCAGCCTGCTTTAGGTACTGCGTGTGTACTTAAGTGGATGAATACCTCACTCAGCCGGGGGGCACTGAACAAATCACAAGATTAAAGCTGACTGATCGATGTTAGAATTGAACAGGCATGGTCTTGAACTGTAATAGAGAAATTCTGTTACCATAAAAAAAATAATAATACAATGAAGTATTTCATGCTATTCATTTGATCAGAGTGCTTTAAATAAGAGCATTGGATGAATTCTGTCCACTTCGTCAATTCTGATGGTTTCTTTCTAACTCTTTCTCTTTCTTTGGTAGAATCACTGCCTTCCATATGGGTCACATGGTCATATTCTAACAACTACCCTTACTGGACATACAGGGTTCCTGTTAGTAATTCCTAGTCAGGTGAGTCCAAATTAATGGAAGAGTTGACAAAAAAATGCTTAATTTAATGCATATCCATTAATACAAACAAAACAATGGTTGCAATTGCCATGCTTTTAATGTTTTCAACTGGCATGAAAACTTTCACGCAACTTTAATATGTATGCAGACAGAATTATGACTGATTGATTAGTACTTGCAGGAAACACAAAAATGGCAAAGTGGTCACAAAAGTTACACATTGTTCATACCATATTTATTTCATATTAATTCATAGAATGCCCAGGAAGAGTACAAGAAAATAATATCTACCAGCAAGGACCTGGGAATGAGGAACATTGGTAATTATGCAGTCAGGTGGATGCAGATAGAGAACAGAATTCCATCTTATGTGATTGACTTTGATGAGAATAACACACCCCTGGAAATAGGAATCCAAACTCATTGTGTTGATCTAACAAAGGTATGTAGGCTCTTGAAAAAAATTGTCTCACAAGCTTGCATGCACAAGTATGTTATATAACTTTTGCTGCATAGCCATAGGTGATGAGTCCTTTGGCATGTTCATTTCTGAATGGTCCATTATAAAAGGAAATAAACACCATTAAAATTCCATTTAGTAAAATGAAAGAAAAACTAACGAAGTCAACTATTTAGGCTTAAAATAAGGAAACATGCAAATAGATATTAATGCAAAGCAGAAATGCAATTTCCTTATGTGCTATTAATATGCGCATGGTGCTTTATTATTAGGTAAATTCCCTCTTTGTCTTTTTATGAAGTTTCTTTTTAAAATGCTTGTAACCAAAATTCCCTAATTTAGATTTTTTGCAGATTTTGATTATGTTATGGAGCAATGCCTTATAACACTCAGTAATTTTAAAATTGTAGGCAGGACAATTCCAGGTTAGGCTCCCCGCGTACATCTCATTCTCGTACCTGGACTGATATCACAACTTTATTCTGTCGCATTTGCAGAATGTTGAATTCCTTGGCCAAACTGCATTAATGAAATTAAGTGCTGAGGGAACCAGTCAACAGCTTGTGCTCTTTACACTGGAGGATTTCAACATCCACACTGATCTATGGCCTTGGGGCTCAGAACCCATCTACCGCAATGGAGAGGCAGTAGGAAGTACCTCTTGCTCAGCCTATAGTCCATCTTGTGGGACAATGGTGTGCCTTGGGATGATCAGAAGTGATGGACATGTGGCCTCTTCTAGGGATGTATATCAGGTTGATATTGGAAGCAAGAGATATGGGATGAGACTCAACAATGGCCGGATGAACATCAAGGCAGAGCTTCGCATTTAATGCATTGTTATTCTCACTGTTTAATTAAAGAAGGAACAATTTTGTTTGCTTTCCAGTGACTGGCCCTTAAAAAGTGGCCATTTTAAGGTGGTTTTCTTTCTTCAAGTGAAAAAGTGCACCATTTATTCCTTTTTCTTAGCACTGCACTGAATGCAAAACTTCTGGTAAGAAGGTTCACATGACCTAACTATAGAGGGAGCTGTTCATGCAGTATCAAGCTGATAGTGCCTGTACAGTACTAAAATTGCTTCACTGTGTGGTTCAATGGAGAAAATTCACTAAAATCGATCTAAAAACTTTAAAACTAAATCTAAGAACTTCTAAGAACAGATGGTGTATGTTTGATTCATAAACTATCCTATAGTGAACACCAGGTTTTACGGGGTCGAAGCACCGTAAAGCACAAAGACCATTTTGTGGAGAAATTACAACCTTCCCATACAGTAAGAATAGGAGGTCAGTTGAGGTCACATACAAAAGTGTACATTGTACATGTATGTGCTTTCACAACTGCACACACAGGATTTTGGAGCATTTTGGCATGAAGTTTTGTCTGTAACTCAACACATACTTGGGCTACATACTTGAATGAAAGGAAAAGTAATTTTCTTTTCAGTGAAAATACTTTCAGATTAAAATAATGACCGTATAAAATTTGTGAACATTCTTACTTCTGGTGTAAAAGTTTATTGTATATAATACAAAAAATTGGGGATATGCATTATGCATTACAAGTTCACCTCCTATCAAGAGTGTCACGAGAGTGATTTTTGTAATACAGATTTGGTGACGGTATTGCCGACGGTGAACTAATGATCTGGCAACCTAGGTCACTCTCCATGATGGCCGCTATGCAGTTATGAATAAAGTGAATGAGT